>CAUYQV010041202.1:0-38096 GCA_963574575.1 Galagoides demidoff
TAATTCCCGAAAATTGTGTATTCCAATCCTTTTGCTGAACACTCTACCTTCTGCGGTTAAAACTTACCAATTTATACTACGCAGCCATTAAGAAGGATGGAGACTTTACGTCCTTCATGTTCACATGGAGGGAGCTGTAGAATGTTCTTCTGAGCACAGAAACGCAGGCAGGGAGGGCAAAGTATCAAGTGTCCCCACATTTCTTATGAAACTAATTTGTACCTTTTATATGAAAGCTATAACCAATTAGCCTAAGAATGTGGGGAGGGGGGAGGGAGAAGGGTGGGGGAATGGGTGGAGGGAGGGGGATTGGAGGGACCATTTTTGAGGTATTTCTTACAGGAGTACAAGTGAAACTCTCTAAGAGTAGAATCAGAATGTTTTAAAACTATAACTGAGAAAATGACATGAAGGCTGTGTTGATCAGTTTGATGGAAGTATTTCAGATTGCATGCGAAAACCCCCACACTGTACCCCAGAAGTGCATTAATGTACATAGTTACCATTCAATAAAATTAAAAAAAAAAAAGAATCACAGAGCTAAAGGTTTAAAAGTGTTTTGTAAAATAAGAAGTGGTCTACATGTACAAACATTCAGATGCATTATCTTATATAAACACAAAAGCTTTGTGAGGTAGAGCTTACCACAGACATGTGAAAGGTGGAAAAAAAAATCAAGGTTACATTATAATAAGCAGCACAGCTAGCAAGCAAAACTCACTTTCCTGACCACAAATTTATAATGATTCCTAGTCCTCCTCAGAATATTTAGCTTCATCTGTATATACGACATAAAATCTCAAGGCAGAATATGAATTCTTTATTTGTCTTATTTTTGTTTTTCCTAGAAAGTAAGGTGCATCTCCCATATTGATTGTAAACTTCTTGAAAGAACATATTTTTATTTTCATCACTTTTATGTACTGAATCACAGCTATGTACTGAATAAGGCATTATTCTCCAGCAGCTTATGTACTTTTTCTTAGGTGTACATTGGGCATCATTCCTTTTCCATACTCTCCCATAGTCAGCCTTATCTTCCTAAGTTACTGATCCAGACAGACGTCTATACATCTGCCTTTCTTTCTGTAAAAGCCAGTTTCACAGCATGATCAGGGCAGATAATCAAAGTCTATATGTAGGGCCCACTCAGACCCTATTGATACTTGAATAGTGGTAAATATATTTTAGGACAAGATACGAGTCTGTTGGTTCATGAAGGACAATGCTCTCAGTACATCTAGAAAACGGGTACTTCACATGCATTAACATCTTTGAAAACAAAAAATATTTACGCAGAAACACAATGTAATTGTTAATTCTTAGGGTCTCTAAATCTACCTCAAGGATAAAAGAAGGATTTGGTTATCCATTTTCATATGATCCCTTGCATAGCAAAGCTTATTGGGTGTATTTCCCTTTCATGCATCCCCATATCCTTCACAAAAATAAGAATGAGAACTCCCTATATGCTTATTTGAAGCATCATCCCAGCAGATTACAAGAGGAAATATCTATCTACTGATAAGATACAGAGGGTTTTCAAATGATTATCAAATTAATTTTTTAAAATATGCGATAGGATAGTTATAACAGTTTTTCATTGACAAAATGTTACATATTTTATAACGTCCTTTGAGATTGTATTTTGCCTTGTTTTTCACAACTTAACATTTCCAATGAGATCAGAAGACACTCACAAAATGGGTAAGAAAACCAAGTTCTAAACAAGAAGAATAGATTAACACAATGCATGAAATTAGACATGAAATAGGCAGGGCACACATTTCGGCAGTGTAGAAAGTAACTAATATTTGATGAGTACATATTTCATAGCAAATCACTATGTATAAATAGCTAATATGTGTTTATACTATTTCATTTGAACTTTGTAATGTAGACTCTCATTCACATTTCTCCATGTAATCTATTCAAGACTTGTACTTCTTCCTAATAGCCAAGGCCCACAAAATTGTAGACATGACAATTTTTCCTGGCCATGTACTATTAATAAAAAAAAAAAATAACATGCTGCCAACATTTGAAAAGAATTGGAAATTTTCCAGAATACAAATAAGGATGTTACCACAGAAATTGGACTTGTGGCTTTGTAATGTGTCGACTTGCTCAGGCCGAACTACTTTATCCAGAATTGCCTTCTCTCTATGTTTTGGGTAAGGATGTGCCACAAAAGACACTGTGGATCGGGGTTTAGAGACAAGAAGCGGAGCAGCGGCCAGGCTGGGTTTTACGCTGCCCCCACAGGCTGTGTAAGTATATATATATATATTTTTTGACTTTAGTTGCTTTATTTATTTATTTATTATTAAATGGTAACTATGTACATTAATGCACTTCTAGGGTACAGTGTGGGGTTTTCACATGCAGTCTGAAATACTTCCATCAAACTGATCAACACAGCCTTCATGTCATTTTCTCAGTTATAGTTTTAAAACATTCTGGTTCTTCTGACTTTAACTTAATTGGGCCGACCTGACCATAGCTGTGGATGCAATATGACTTTTGGTTCCTTTTGTTCCTATCTACATGACAACAGTGCAGGTTTTCCTACTTAGCCTCATTTCCTTTCTCCTGTTTTATTATGGTACTTTCCTAGTTAGAATTGTTTTGTTGTGTATACCCTAAATATTTTTACTTGAAGTTTATTTCTGTTACAGTTAATCAATATCTCTACATTTGTCAACTCTCCAGTATTTATTTTCTTTTTGTCCTCTCTTTTAAATAAATCTCATATTTTCCTATCTATATTATGTCATTTAGTTTTTGTTTAGGATAATAGCATTAAAAGTGATCAGTAAGTTAAATTTTCCACACCCATTCTTTGTTAAAGTACCTTGTATGATAAGTTTGTTAAATCACCATCTAGTTCTTCCACCTTTAGATAGCTTAATCTTTATAAAAATAATTAATATCTTTCCTGTACCATTTTCTTAGTACTAGTTATTTAGATACACACACACACTAGAACCTCTGTAAGTTGACCACCCACAAGGGACTGTAACAAACTGGTCAACGTAAGGAACCAGGCCTATTGTACTGATACGTACATGTGATACATGTTCAGTCTATGAAAATTAGCTCAACTTAAGGAAGTGGTCAACTATGGAGATTCTACTATATATACAATGACAGACAGTTAAGTTCCTGAGCTCATCATAGAAGTGCTCCATACCTGCTTGGTGATTATCATATGGTCATGTTGGAGATACTTCCCTTGGGAAGCAATCCATTGCCTCGTCTACCCTTCATCACAGTTTTAGAACTCTTTTTCTGGAATAGCCATCAGAGCTGTTATCGTAGGGGCTGTGACAGTTGAGTTCAAGCATGTGTTCTATTAAAAGTGTTACCTTCCTCATTGCTGAAGGCCACTTCCCTTGGCCATCTGGTGACCTTAGTGATACTCAGCAATGAGGTCTGTAGCACTTTTTCTAGGACAAGTTTGGGAACTTAATTGTCAGACCTCATATACATATATGAAGAGATTTCTTCTGCATTGCAACCTTTTTATGGATGTAGGAGTACCATCATATCCTTCATGATTTTTTCCCAGGTTTAACTGTATTTGGTTTCTTTTGCTGTTCCTTACATTTGTCATGGTTTGCAGACCTTTTGCTTTCTTAATTTTCCTTCTATTCCTTTTAAGTTGTAACACCAGAAGTGAACTTTTATTTTGACAACCACATTTCATTAGTGGCCCTTACTGAGATTACAGGCAACTGAAGTCTACCCATTTTCACGTATACTTTGAAATGAAATACCCCCCCCCCATACTTTTTTCAGGTGCATTCTATATATAATTGATGTTTTAAGAAAAATCTGTGTAGAAATGCTGAATTTCATCTAGTTAACTTTGGCTTGTTAACTTTGTTCTTTAGAAATCTTAACATCTCATTTAATAATCCTGTGTCTTAGTACCTAATAAGAACAGCTTGTTTATCTCCAGATTGACTATGGTTTCTGTATTTTGTATTAGTCATTAATAATCATGTGGAATTTCATAGGCGAAATGTAGATACCTGTGGAGATTTCTCTCTCAACTTTTTTTTTCTTTTTTTGCAGTTTTTGGCCGGGACTGGGTTTGAACCATTATCTCCGGCATATGGGGCCAGTGTCCTACTTCCTTGAGCCACAGGCACCGCCCCTTCTCAACTGTTTATCAGCATTGCTTGCTGTTAATCAACATTTGTGATTTTCTATCTTTAGTATTATCTTTCTTGTCTTAATTTTTACTTGATAATGTCATGGAAGGCCATCTCAGGCACTTTCTTGAAACTCTTGAGGTTCAGGCATTTCCTCTATCAAAACAATGACATAAAGATTGCCTTGCTTTGTTTTTGTAAATCCATCATGGGTCCTAGGGATGATTATTTAAGTACTTAGAAACTACCTCTTTGTTAATTAATTCTAAACATTTCCTAGGGATTAATGTAAAATAACAGTGATGCTTCTACATTAATTAAGCAATGTGACATTTGGTTGAATTTTTAAAATACCTCCTGTGATATTAGTGAAGAAAAAAAAATCATATATATCATTACTATAGAAAATTTGGGAGTGTATTACTTTTGGCCTGTCGAGTTGCCCTGTCTAGTTTTCTCTTGCTTTAACTTTGGGTCTATCTTTTCCTTATTTTCTGATATCAGCAGCAATCATTAAGAATTGAAGGTTTTTTTTTTTTTTGAGACAAAAGTCTCACTTTGACACCCTTGGTAAAGTGGCATGGCGTCACAGCTCACAGCAACCTCCAGCACTTGGGCTCAAGTGATTTTCTTGCTTCACCCTCTCAAGTAGCTGGGACTACAGGTGCCTAGCACAACACCTGGCTATTTTTAGAGATGCGTTCTCACTCTTGCTCAGGCTGGTTTTGAACCTGTGAGCTCAGGCATTCCACCACCTCGGCTTCCCAGAGTGCTGGAATTACAGGTGTGAGCCACTACCACTCTTGGCAGTAGGAGGTATTTTAAAGGGAGATAATTACTTATCAGTGTTTCATTCTTTTTGAAAACACATCTTCAAAGGTAACTTAAAGTGTATAAGAATTAAAGGTGCTGTTTTGAGATAGTACATTCAGAAGATAGAGTCCATTATTGAACTTCAGTATAGTAGGAAAAGATACGTCTTCAGACATGTAGGGTAGAAATAAATTTTGAAATTCACTTGGATTTTTTGATTATAGCTGAAATTGTAACAAAAAGTTACAATTTTGAAGTTTAATTCTGCTTTTAGATAGAAGGTGTTTCTGTGCAAATTTCTAACGAGAATATAGAAATTGTGCATGAGCATCAGCTAATGTATATTAGGCAAGGAAAGGGAAGATAAATTCACTCTCTTAGCAGCTAAATAGAAGTAGTTTTTTTGGTTTGAAAGTCACTATAGCGTGTTTAATACTCATATAATCTTTTTGTATGTTTAATACTCATAAAAATCTTTTCTCTACCCTCTGAGTTTATGATCTGTTGGTGCCGCTACACCACACCGACACCGCACTCAGGAAACAGCCAGAACATGGATTGGAAGTACAGTGCTTGCAAGAGGTGGCCTTCCCATAGATTTAGGGAAGCCCTGAATAACCTCTGCCGTGGCCTTTTATTGAGACAATGTACAACCAGTGTGGGGGCCTGCGTACAAGGACTACGTGCTTAATGATCCCTACGTGCTCTTTCCCCAGGGGCTTGACTCCCACCCTGTTGCACCACAAATGTTCAAAAGTATAACACCTGCTTGCTCACTGAGCTATCGCTCCTATCTCATTAAAGCACTCAGTTGCTTAAGGGCTTGTCTCCGGGTTGCAAAACATCTCTAGGCTGGCTAGGAGATTGTCCCGCTCTCAGTGCCTCATTCAAGAACCAGTGACCACTCTTATAAGCCTGGTGTTCAGTCTCCTACAGTGATCTAGTGAGGGGGACAAACATTTAACATAATATCTGAAGGATGGATAGAAGTTGGTGGAAGGATACCAGAAGAGAAGGGCTATTGGGATGAGCTGTGTCATGTGGAGTCCCTGAAGTATAATTTAGGATTTTCCTGAAAGTTCTTGGGCTGGTAACTGAGCTAGGCTATTAATGTACTGTTGAGTTAGTTTCTATAAATATTATTCTTATTTAAGAATCTGTTGTTAACTCTTTTTTTGAGACAAAGTCTCACTGTGTTTCCCTTGGTACTAGTGCTGTGGCGTCAAAGCTCACAGCAGCCTCAAATTCTTGGGGTCAAGCGATTCTCTTGCCTCGGCCTCTCGAGGAGCTACAGGTGCCTGCCACAACGCCCGGCTATTTTTTTGTTACAGTTGTCATTGGTGTTTAGCTGGCCCTGGTCAGGTTCAAACTCGCCACCCTCTGTGTATGTGGCTGGCACTGTAACCACTGTGCTACAGGCACCGAGCTGCATTGTTTACTCTTGAGAGCTTTGCCTATGAGTTTCCTGGCTGAGTGCTGGGGGGGACAATTGTGGCTTTTCTGGCATCTTAATAATGTAAAATGATAATTAATACCATTTGTGTAGGCATTTTATACTGTCCTTAATTTTAGGACTCAGTAAGTTCTGTGGATAGCCCATGTTCCTAATGTGTGCAGATGATATAATGTTTTGTTTCTATGTTGAAAAGTGAGCCCATGTGGTTTTAGCTGATGTATTAAGGGAAGTACACCTCTAAGTATTCAGTGGACTGGTCTTTATTTAAACTTGTAACATCACTGACCTTCTAAAGATGGATCTTGGGGGAGCCCGAGGTGACACAAAGCTTTCTCTAGCCCTCTGCTAGTTTATTTCCTCTGTCATCTTTTGATGTCTTTTGTCCCTTCATTTTCTGTTTCTTGTCTGCTTGAATAAACCAGATCTTAGAGAAATCATGTTCTTCCTAAGAGCCCCAAATTCTTATATCTTCACAATCTAGAAAAGCAAATCACCTTCTCAGCATCTAATAACCATACCTCCATCTGTTCATATATTAATTTTCTTTTTCAAATTTAGCTGTTAAAATGAGAGATGAACATATTTGTGTTATAACTTTTGTTTCCTGATAGGACTTCCCTTCAGAAGTACTTATTTTGTCCTATTTGCCAAATCTGTTAGTTTGCCCCTAACTTCATCATCTCTGATGATGATTTCTGTTTTTTTCCCCTGTAGTCCTCTTTGTTCCTAAGTGGCCTGTCAGTCTGGTTTATCATTGCTTTCAGCAGGTAAACACATCAGGAAGAAAGTATTATTTTGGAAAGATTATACCGGATTTGCATTTGGCTATCGTATTCAGGGAGCCACCAAATACTGTGAAACTCTTGCAGAACTTCATAACTGTTTTTGGTAATTGCTTTTCCAGCTGTCTCAATGAGGAAAATTTTTTATCTGGTATTTGGAACCAGAATTTAAAATTCCTTTTCATTTGTTTCTTCCACATTTATTCTTTCACTCACCAACATGGGCATACGGATTTTGATTTTTATACTTCCACTTCAGATTTTTTTTCTTAGATGCTTTCCTCCATTGTAATATGGAATTCATTTTCCTTAGCAAGTTATAGCAAAAGCAGAAATATTTTGAGCCTTTTTTTCCTTTGCTGTCAAGCAAAGAGTTAGAGTCTACTTGCTAAGATCATTTGTGAGAGGGAATGGCTGAGTAGCTAAGGAGTAGCATTCTCTCAGAATGTGTTAATAGAACAGTGAGGGAAAGAGGCAGATTTTAGAGAAATTTATATTTGTAGTGTTGGTTGGAGCCACGCAAAAATAGCAGAGCAAAAAAGACTGAGGTTAGGAGGAACACTCATGGTTAAGGAACAATAACCAACAGAAAAGAGAGAAAGATGTAGTTAGGAATATATAGGGAGATAGGCACAAAAGTACAAAAGCATGAAAAGCACATGGCAAAATATTAAAGACTTGTTTATAAATCATTTTAATGCCTTAGTAGGGGGCAAGAAGAGTAAGACACTTAATTTTAATATGAGCAGGCTCGGCACCCATAGGTCAGTAAGTAGGGCTCCAGCCACATACACCGAAGGTGGTGGGTTTGAGCCTGGCCCAGGCCTGCTAAACAACAGTGATAACTGCAACCAAAAAATAGCTGGGCATTGTGGTGACTGGCACCTATAGTCCTAACTACTTGGGAGACTGAGGCAAGAGAATGCCTTAAGCCCAAGAGTTGAAGGTTGCTGTGAGCTGTGACTTTACGGCACTCTACTAAGGATGACAAAGTGAGACTGTGTCTCAGAAAAAAAAAAATTTAATATGAGCAGACCAGTAGAATCTTTGGGATGGAATGGTTAAGCACAATGAAATGGGTTCTTTCTGTGATTATCTCAAATGCCCCAAAACTTGGTGAATTAAAACAATAAGTAATTTGTCCATGATCTGCAATTCGGCTGGGTGGTTTTTACTGGTCTGTTAGAATATTATTAACTCAGACAACATGTGTGAGAACCTGTAATTACATGTGGTAATTTCTTTATTGTCTCTGAAATTTGGAACCAGAATCAATAAACACACCACCAGTGGTGTGTTGGTAAAGTAACTCTGCAGGGTTAAAAAGACCTGATTTATAGCAGTTGTTGATATTGATGTAGTGAATACACTTGGATCATGGTTGATGTCAGGCTCTCTGAGTGGAGTGACTGCACTCAAGAGTTTGAAAGAGATGCCTACAAATCTACTCTGACTGTGGAATATGAGTTGGCCTTCTGTAAAACATTACTGTTCTTACCACATGACTTGAGAAAGAATTTGAGGCAGCTTAGCAAAATAAACGCTTAATAAAATAGGATTAAATAGGTGACGAATTTTATTAAAATGGGAAAGTAAATGTAACATAAAGTTAATAGTGCATGAAATAAATGTCTAACATAAGGCTCTGAATAGTTGCTGTAGGTAAACTAAGGGTTTGGCCAAAGGAGAAAAGGATACTGTACTCTTAACATTATTGCAAAAGAAAGATGGCAGTATTTATGTGATATTTCTTTTTCTTCTTAAAGTACAGTAGTATTATCATGGCTCACTGCAACCTCAAACTCCTGGGCTTCTGGGCTCCTGGGCTCCTCCTGCCTTAGCCTCCTGAGTAGCTGGAACTATAGTGCCTACCACCACACCTGGCTCGTTTTGCAATTTTGGGTAGAGATGGGGTCTTGCTCTTGCTTAGGCTGATCTCGAGCCCTTAGCTTCAAGTACTCTTACTTTGGCCTCCCAGAGTACTAGAATTACAGGGATGAGCTACCACCTGTATATTTTCATTTCTTTCTTCTATAATTTATATGATATTTCTTGAAATATTTCAAGGTAAGGTGCTGACAATGCCAAAATGATTCCGTATCATTAGCAATTTGGGATCTATAATGGATTTGAAATAAAGTGAAGGAGTTTGCATTTTCTGGGAAGAATCCATGGGAGCTCTGACTAGTATTATTTAGGCTGTTTAGAATGCCAGATCCATCTGGATCATTAAGAGTTTGCAGTTGAGGAAGCTAACAAAATGTTTCAAAATTGTAAATGTGGTATAATTAGAGGTTCAACCAAGACAGTAGTTTGTGGACTTGTTTCTAAAGAAAAATCCTATGAGAGAGTAAGTATTAAAAGAATAAGCAAGATCGAGTTAATAGACTTGTTTGGTGAGAGCAAGTCAGAATGACTACTTGACAACTTTCCCAGTATCCTTTTTGATTTCTAGTGGTTGTTCATCTTTTGGTCTTGATTTTGCGCATGTGTATGCGTGTGTGTCTGAGAGCGACAGAAACAGACCCTTTAACAGTCCTTCAAATGTCAATTTTATGGAGAGAATAAGCCAGGTAACTTGCAATGATGAGTAAGATTTGTTCTTTGTCTTCAGCTTTCAGTGTCTTACCTTACTGTAAGGAACCTTTTCTCAGACCTTTCTGGTCATGTTATCCTTGACTGGCCTTAGCTTAAACTTGTAATCAGCTTCTTCCTGTTCTGTTGTTTATTCCTCTTGAGCGGTGGCTGCTCAGGCAGCCCAACGTGAGAGCAGGATAGGAAAGAATTTAGGGTCACTAGAAATGCTGAGAAGCTTCTGTTCTCTTCTCTCCTACCTGGGTTCTTCTTTTATTCCTCTTGGGCACAGAGGTGCTGGTGCTAATTCCTCCCTGCCCACCTTTCCCTAGAGTCCATGCGTGTTGATGTCTCCTACAAACGGCAGCATGAAAGAAAGCCAGAAACAGGTGAGTTTTGAGCTAGATTCTGATTTGGGATTTTGAAGGGGTGGGAGGCTTGAATTGATGGAGGTTATGGAAATGCAAAAAGTTTATAACCATCCATTAGTCTACTGTCAGAACCAGAGTTTAACAGTAGGATTTGGGGGATATGTGGGTTGGTTATCTGGTTATCATTCCTGGTCAGGAATAGCCCGCCCCATTGAAGACTAAGATCTGTAGAACAGACAGGCAATTGGCAAATAAGACTTGCTAAGGGCAGCTCAATCAATCAAGCAATTTCTGTTTGCCTTTTCTGGGCTGCTTCTGCTGCCATTTAAACGTGTCTTTTTCTTTGTCCTTTGCCTCTTGCCTGCCCTTCCCTTTCATGCAACAGGTGTACATGAATATATGTGGATATAAACCTCTCACACTATCCTTCAGTGTTCCTTTGCTTCTGCAAGTGAAATTGGTTGGTATCTATTTTTGGCTTTTGAGCAGCTAAAATCAGGAAAGGTCCTAAAGCTACATTTGGGGACAATGGATGGCATAGGCATAGTGGCAGTACAGATGTCTTGTTTGTAAAGGAAATTTTGAGCAAAAGATTGTCAGCTGCTCTGGCACAGGTGTGTGTGTGTGTGTGTGTTTGTCTGTCTGTCTGTCTAGATCATAGGTGCTAGAATTCAGCCTATGGTGCCTCTAATTAGCATAGTGTGCTATGCTGATTGATCTAGTACCTCATCATCTTCCAAGGGAATAGGACAGGGAGGTACTTTTTGAGTGTTTCCTCTTGTCTTTAAGGACTTGAGCTATGTAGGCCACGGATATTCAGAAGTAAAAAAGCTGTAATACTTGTTCCTCTTGGAACTTTGGTGTAATGGGGTAGACTGACACTATCGCAATACAGTGGAGTTTGCCACGGGCGGTGAAAATGCCATAAGGAATGATTATATAGATTGTGCTTTTGGTCTTTGGGATGCAGTGATGGTTCATAGTATTTTTCTTTTGATTTTTTAGGTCTGTAAGAACTTTTAGTGTTGCTTAGTGTGAAAGTCTGTAATGGTACCACAAGTTAAAAGACACTAAGGTTGTGACTTTTTTGGGGTGGGGGGGAGACAGAGTCTCACTTGATCACCTCAGTAGAGTGCAATGGTATCATAGCTCACAGCAACCTCAAACTCTTGGACTTAAGCAATCCTCTTGCCTCAGCCTCCTAGGTAGCAACCCCCACAGAGCCTGGCCAGTTTTTTTTCTTGTTGTTTTTTTTTTTTTTTTTGAGACAGGGTCTCACTCTTGCTCAGGCTGGTATTGAACTCCTGAGTTCAGGTGATCCACCCACCTTACCCTTCCAAAGTGCTCTGATTACAGGTGTGAGCTGCTGTGCCCAGCCTGATGGGTGCCAGCACTTTTAAAAACTGCTAGACTACTCAGCCTTGAGCAGGGCTTCTCACCCTCTGCAATATTGACATTCAAAGCTGGATAATTCTTTGCTATGGAGGACAGACCCCAATAGCAGGATATGTAATAGCATTCCTGTCCTCTGCTTTATGTTATAGTGGCATTCTCCCACTTTGTGACAACCAAAAAAATCTTCACTCATTGCCAAACATTAGGGAGGGTAAAGAGGGAGCTGCAAAATTGTCCTCAATTGAGAACCACTGGTCTAGAGAGAGCCCTTTGGGTTTGCTGGACATTGGAAAAAGGTTATTCATGCTGCCCTAGGTGGTCAGAAGTCTTCAAGCCCTGAGACCCTTGCTTAGCATTATTTCTTGGCTGTGTACGAAGAATTTAAGAAGCTTTTTGATTTTAGCTGGTTTTGCCTCAGTTTCAGGATCATTTTGTCTCTGCTTTTGCTCTTGACTGCTTTCTTGGCCGTAACCTGCTGTCTAGTCCTGACCAGCTTCTGTGTGACTCCAAACTTGGTGCCACTTTCTCTTCTCCATATTTTTAATTTGTCAGTTATATCAGCTAAGAGCAGATGAGGATTATATGTTATATTTGACAAACATACACAATTTAATGAAATGTTTTTCTGCCAGTAACAGCTCACTTTTGTTAATTTCTAAGATTGTATTTAACTAAACTCATCTTTTTTTATTTTTTATTTTTTCCTCTTAAGAGACAGTATCTCTCTTTCTGTTGCCCAGGCTGGGGTGTGGTGGCTCAGTCATAGCTCCTTGCAGCCTCCAACTCCTGGGCTCAAGTAGTTCTCCTGCCTCAGTTTCCTGAGTTGCTCATATCACAGCTGTATAGTACTGTGTGTGCTAATTTTTTTCATTTTTTTTGTAGAGATGGAATCTCACCATGTTGCTCAGGCTAGTCTTGAACGACTGGCCTTAATTGACCCTCTTGCCTTAGCCTCCCAAACAAAGCACTGCGATTACAGGCTTGAATGAGCCACTGTGCACACCCTAGCCCATCTTTTTGTAGTTGTTGAACCTGCTGAAGTAGTAGTATTTAGATGTATTTTCTGGCTTAAGTTTTTATAAAAAATGATTTACATACAGCATCATGTGAATATCTGAAGTGACTAAGGCTAGTGACCTTAATCTCATACAGGTTATTTCCAACCATTAAACAAATATGTGGGTATTCATTCATGCCAGGCACTGGATTAGTGCTCTGAATTATAGTTTTTTAATTTTATTTTATAAACTTTCTAAACACTTTAGGAATATCTGCTAAACTTCCTACATACATCTCTCCATGAGCTACCCATTAATTACCTACTTCACCTTGGTAGTATCTACAGAGTACTCTTGTGTTTGTATTGTGATATATTAGAAGTTGGCATTTAGGAACATGGGAGAGGAAGCATTCATGATTTTAAAACATATTTTGCTTTTCTCAGGGTCTTCTCAGTGGCTCCATGTTTGCTAACTGGCAGTGGTATAGCCTAGATATCTGTTAGATTTGAGTTATTTGAAATTTTTGATGGTACTCAGCCTCTGAGAGAGAGGTAGTTTCAGATGTTAATATAATTTAGTAATGTAATGAAAAATTTTAGTAGTAAAATAAGTATATGGCCCCCTTCATTAGTTTTGTTACAAAATGACTTAATTGAAAATAAATGAACTGGAAAAAATTACATATTAACTTTTTTATATAGATAAGGAGAGGCCTGTACAATCTTTGAAAACATCAAGAGATACTTCACCCTCGAGTTCTTCAGCAGTTTCATCATCAAAGGTTTGTTGCCTTTCTAAAATCAGTTTAAAGAATTACAAGGTAAATGAAATGGGCTATCTAGCATTCATGTGATGATTTTCTTTTATACTTGTATTCTTACACACATAATTCTTTACCATTAGCATATGAGACTAATTTGCTATATTTCAAAACTTGAATTTTAAGTAATTCCTATTGGAGTATAGGCAGTTTTCCTATTCTGCTTGATGTTATGCTAAAATTAGTACTCACTACTGTAACCCTGGCTTTCATCTTGATTATAACTAGGTGGAAATAATATTCAGATGGAGCATATTTGATTGATTGTGCTTTGGGGGTATAGGTAGAAACCTAATTTATTGTATAACTGTGCTATTCTAGATGCTATATTAAGTATTTTTTCTTGTATGAATGCATATAGGAATCCTATGATAGATGTAGGTATATAGAGTCCCATTCTATAAGAGAGTGAAGGGTCAGATGTTATATCATTTTCTAAGGACATAGCTATCCCTCATTTATCATTCTTCTCATTTCTACCTTTCCAGACTCCTGCTTCTGATCCTCACAAGTTAAAAATGTGACAAGTTTCTGTTTCCATCTGTTCTCTTCAGTTAGAGAGGTTCTTTCTACAAAGCTCACGCCCTTTCTCTCGGCCATCACTGCTATTACTTCTGTGTTTTTCATTCTTCTGTCTTTTTTATTTTGGCTTTTTAGCAAAAGTAGATAATCATCTGGCAAGGGGACAGCTGCTTTTGTGCCTCAAAGGGAGAAAATGTTTCTTTGTGGCAATTTGTATCTTTGGAACACTTTCCCAGAAGTCTGAACATTCTAGAATGTTGGGCTTTGGATAGCAAAGATTGATTGGAGTATTTGTTTCAGTCTTAACCATATCAAGGGTTTTTAACCTACCCGAAAGACTGGATTGTTTTTTTTGGCAGGTAATAAATGAAAGAAGTGTAAATAGTATTTGCTTTCCAAGTTACTATGAAAATTGAAATTATTATGTATGAAATATTCATTTCCCCTGAAATATAATGCTATTTAAGTATAAGTTTTGGCATAGGATTTTGTGCTACCTGTTAAGGTATGTTCAATGGTGAACAACCGTAATGGATTTGGCTACTTTAGACTGAAGCTTCACATAGATATTTGCGTTTGTTACATAGACCATAATGTCTTAAAATGGAATCAGAGTATCAGAATTTCAGATCTAGAATAATTTTATGTATTGGGAAAGTGTGGTTCCCCCGTGTCCTTTGTCCAGGTTCTCCTAGTAGCTCTGTGGAGCTTTATCACCTAAATTATCTGATTTGGCAGAGGACTTTTTGTATAAACATTATGGTGGCCCTCTTGCAGGAATTATTTCCTGCTGTTAGGAGTTAGTTTCGAGTGATAGTTTTTCAGTTGTACAGATTTAACAACAGATGAATAGAAAGGTTAAGTTACAGTTTGTTTTTGCTTCATTCTGTACAAGGGAGAAATGGCGTAAATGTTCTGTCACACAGATATGCATCCCTCCCCACAAAACAACATAGAATGTAAAATTTTTTTCTTGAATATCTTAGTGTATTTGTGCACGTGTTTGTTTTCTTCTAACTTACTTTAACGACCTTCTATTAATGAGTAATATTATAATAATACTTTTTTTTTTTTGAGACAGAGCCTTACTAGTTGCCCTCAGTAGAGTGCCATGGCTTCACAGTTTTACAGCAACCTCCCAACTCTTGGGCTTAAGCAGTTCTCTTGCCTCAGCCTCCGAAGTAGCTTGGACTACAGGTGCCCACCAGAACACCCGGCTTTTTTTGGTTGTGGTTGTCTTTGTTGTTCGGCAGGCCCTGGGCTGGATTCAAACCCCGCCAGCTCCAGTGTATGTGGCTGATGCCCTTTGCACTGAGCCACAGGCGCTGAGTCATAATAATACTTTTTTAAACCTAGTATATGAATAGGGCTTTAGTAAGCTTCCTCTCTGGCTGTGGAATATACTTTGTGTAGATATACTGCTATGATCTTTCAGTAAATATTATAGATGGCCAGCCAGTAGATGAGTGAATTTAATAAAGTAATGAAAGAGAGCAATGTCCTTTCCATCAAAAAGATCTAATTTTAAATCCTATCTTAGTATTTATTAACTTAAGTCACTGTCATCCAGTTTCTTGGTTTATAAGTTAGATGAATAAAGCACCTTCCTAGAATTTTATTTAATTAAAATATATATTTTTTGGTTTGTAAACAAGAGTACTTCCTAATGGCAATGTACTCTAAGATGGGGGTTTTTACTGGAATCGATGTGAATTTAGAGAAAAGAGATGGGGACAAAATTAGGCATGGCAGGGCTAGTTGATAAAAATGCTAAAGAAATAGAATCAGAGAGTTACCATACAGGTCTAAGGAATGAATTTTTAAATTTGTATTTTACTATTTTAATCTTATTCTTTAACATCAGCCTTTTAAGAGCATATTGTGGTAATTATTTTCAAAAAAAATTTTCTTTATTTTTCTTTTGACCCTATGAACTCACTGATATTCGAATATCTTTTAGTATAATAGAGTTATATCAATGAATATGGAAAAGAAAGAAAAATTAAAGTACTAAGCATTTTTCTAGATACTTTCAGGCCTATTACCTCGCTTAATTCTCACAACTGGTTTGTAAAATAAGTATTATTAACACCTATTTTGTAAATGAGTAAACCAAGGCTCATGGTGTTATAAATTATGTATACAAAATAATTTACCTAGTGACTCATTAAGTGCAGTTCAAACCTAGGTCTGTCTGTAACTTCACAACCTGTACCTTGTTTGGTATCGTGTATAGTTAAGAGGAATTACTAGTAGGATCAAAAAATGAAATTTAAGGCTCGGCGCCTGTGGGTCAATTGGCTAAGGCGCCAGCCACGTACACCTAAAGTGGCGGGTTCGAATCCCCAGCCCGGGCCCACCAAAACAACAATGATGGCTGATACCAAAAAATGGCCGGGTGTTGTGGCGGGCGCCTGTGGTCCCAGCTACTTGGGAGGCTGAGGCAGGAGACTTCCTTGAGCCCAGGAGTTGGAGGTTGCTCTGAGCTGTGATGCCATGGCACTCTACCCAGGTGGATAGCTTGAGGCTCCGTCTCAAAAAAAAAAAAAAAAAATGAAATTTAAGTCTAAAAATTTCATGAGAGGAGAACTTACATAATTCATTAAAAATTATAAAAATTGCATTTCTGGACTTTTGCATTAATTAGGAATTTATTTTATGAGCTTTCAGCATTATTTCTTGGAGTATAATTAAAAATAGAAAGTTGAAACTAGTGTCATATTTTATATTCTAAATACGATTAACATATGAGTTAATCGTCATTGTCTTTCGCTTTGTTCTACATAAATTTCTAGAGTATCTGTTCTCTTTATAAACTTTGAAGGCTTCTGATTTTAAGTGTGAATAGAGTGGTATACTTCTTGATCTGTTTGAAGTTTAAAAGCCCTTGAGAATTGTAACAGAAATGTTCTTTTATTTTTATTAGGTGTTAGACAAACCTAGTAGGCTAACTGAAAAAGAACTTGCTGAGGCTGCAAGCAAGTGGGCTGCTGAAAAGCTAGAGAAGACAGATGAAAGTAACTTGCCTGAAATTTCTGAGTATGAGGTAAGGTATAATTTCTTCTTCATGTTTTACATCTGAAAATTTTATATGGATTTTAAGTTATGGGTGGAAAATATTTGGTTTATTCTAGTACTTCAGAATGTATCCTCATGGATTACAGATATTAAAATTTACGACACAGTGTGATTGAATATGAATGATTCTGAATTCAGTAATCACTCTATGTTTGAATATCTTCAGAGGTTTAGGAAGGAAAGAATCGTGTTAAGTATGGAGTATAAGAAAAACACATTATTTATATATTTCTTTTAATGGACTTTGCTGTTAAAATTATCTCAGGAAGTCATGCTAAGCCACTAGTCATAAACCATTGAATTCAGAACAAAAATATAATTCAACTTTGGATTGTGGGTTATATTTCTACTGCATATTATGCTTGATGCAAATGATCTCACAAATATCCTCAAAAATGAAATTATTCCTTATATCCTTGATATGTCTTGAGTACTGAAAGAGAGCAGTTTCTTTACAAAACTATAAGATGTTTATATTAGAATATTTGAAAATAAACTGAAAAATTTCTGTATAATCTATAACAAATATAAAAGGGAAATGTAGAAATTTTGGCAAAATTAAACTTTTAGATTCAGAATTTGGTACTTGTGGAATTATTTTGACTTGCTAGGTAGACAATATAAAAATCTTTATACTGTGACAAATTGTTTATATTTGAAGGAGAATTCTGGCTTTTAGATATATTTGGGGGGTGACATTTATAGAAGTTCCTTAGATAAAAGGGTCAAGCTTTGGAATCTATATAGAGATAATACTTAACTACATCTTCATACACTTTTTAAAGATCCTTTTTAAAGTAGCTAATGTACATTGTTCATGAAAAGTGCAAACCCTATCGGAATGTACATAAATAGAGCCTTTCTTTTGCAAAATGCTGATCTGTCTTCTCGATATCAGTTGTTTTAAATAGGTCAAGGTTTGTTTGTTATTGTTTATATAATAATAGGTTTTTTTATATATACTTGAGTAAATGTATCAAAAACATCAAGCTGTCTCTTTCTGGGACTTTCCCATCACTACTTAAAAGCATGAATAATACAGACATACATTTAATAAGTTATTTTCTTTAGTAAGTTAGAATAATGGTTTTTATATTAATAATAGATTTGTGTGCTTCAAAATTGCTATTTTGGGATACTGATTACTTTTCAAAATAAGACTACACAGTAAGACTAATTTCTTATTTACTTAATACTTTAGTAAGTCTTTCATTTATATTAGTTATAAATATATGAATATTAATATAGTATTCCTTTATATAATATAGTATATTCATCTTATCATTTTCATCACTTTTAATCTCAGCTTCTTACAAAATCTGATTACCTTTCTCAGATTTTAAATATTTCACTCAAGGTCTCCCATTGCTTGAATAGATTCTGACATTGCATTGTGACATTGGATCTATAAAGACTTTTTTTTTAAAACCTCTGTCTTTTCTCTGGAATCTGTTCAGAAATTGCTAGATTTTGAATTAGTGTAAAGTAAATAATAACCCTAAATACTCTATAAGTAGAGTCATACATCAGATGTCATCTTCTGTTGGATCAAAGGCAAGATTGAAGAGAGTAGAACTGATGTTACCATAGTATGTTTGTTACTTGGTGTATATCATTCACATTGAAAAGCAGCATCAGCTTGGTACCATTCCATTCTCTAAAATGTTTTTTAAGTCAGACTGATATTTTTTCATACTAGAAATAAAGCAGGTGGGAAATTTTCACTATACTCTTCATAAACTCAGTCCCATTAGTATCTTATTAATATTTTACTCAGATAGTATCATCTGTTCTTGAGCTGTTGTTAGTTACTCATTTAAGTGTTCCATGCCTTTTGGGAAAAAGGATTTTGGCCTTGACCCTGTATAAACTCTTACCTAATTTAACAGAATAACCTGGAAAAAAAGGACTTTGATGCTAAGAAAAAGTCTGGCACAGTGCTGTTCATGTGTGTGCACCTGTACATGCATTTGTGTTTAAGTCTAGTTGTGTCCGTACTATGTAAGTGACAGTTCATGTACTTCAGAAACTTGTAGATTTATGTTTATGAGTTGAGAGAGAGTGAATGCTTAGATTATCTTCTCTTGCAGTCACAATCATAGTTTTAAGCAATTTTTTAAATAGAAAGTCCAGTGAAATTAAAGATAAAATCAGTAATATGCTTAAAAATTTAGGCATGTTGTGGTTTATTTCTTTGGTTTTATACTTTTATTTTGGGGGCAGCAATAGAGTGTTTCATAAAGCATTTGACAGAATAGTATTAATAAAGGGTCTTAATGGTCTGAGGACAGAAAAAAAGGTTTTATTAGTATGTTTGGGAAATGCTAGAGTGAAAGAGGTGGGTTGGTGTTGATATTTCACTACTTTTCAGAGACGTCAATATATTAATATGCTCTGTGAAGATGATGAAATAATAGATTTTTCATAGCTTACTGAACTTTTGACTATGAACTTTTTTTCAGTGTACTGTATTTTGTAGTATATAATGTGCTCACGTATGTAATGTACACCTACATTTTTGGCCCAAACTTCCAGGAAAAGAACTTTCTCTTTAATTTTTTAATTCAGATTTTTGTGATTTACCTTTAGGTACTTGTATAGGTATATTATAAAGGAATTTTGTAAAAATAATCAGCTAGGTTACTAGGACCCACCTAAAGTTTATGAAGAGAAAATATGTTGCTCTTTATTGGCCAAAAATACTTTGTTACAACTTTGTCATAAGTTCAACGAAACCAATTATCATATTTCAGGGTATTATTTTGCATATGGGAATTGTTATTGCTTTCTACAGTTACACTAATAACACATAAGCATAAATAAAAGAATTTAAAGCATTTATATAGATACGGAATTATGCTACTCATGTATGATGTGCATCCTTATTTCTCCCTAAAAAATCTGTGCATTGTGTATGGCAAAATAGGGTATGTTTTGGGATTAGTGTTTCAAGACACACAAAATATTGTGTGTATTGGCTTTCTCATATTTTATGTAAATTCACTAATTTGAGACACCATCCTGGCCATCAAGGAGGTTGCAGTCAAGTTTTGTAGAGATATAATTTACTATCTTTAAGCTAATAGCTGTGAGAATTTGGCTTTTGGCAGAATGCAAAGCACATTATTTGAAGGCTATTAGAATGTCTCAATTGAATAGGTCACTTCCTGCTATAGAATAAAATTTTAGCATTTTCTTACATTTAAATGTGAAAATATGACTTTGTTTTCACATATAAGCTTACTTGTACTTACTAGTTTTCTGCATTAATGTGTGTGCTTACCTTGTCCCCAATCCAAAACGCCCATCTTCCATGACTTTCTTTCAAATTCATATTCCTTCAGTAGAAGCAATAGAGTTTGAGATAAGACTCAAGACTCGGCTCGGCGCCTGTGGCTCAATCAGCTAAGGCGCCAGCCACATACACCTAAGGTGGCGGGTTCGAATCCCCAGCCTGGGCCCGCCAAACAACAATAATGGCTGCAACCAAAAAATGGCCGGGCGTTGTGGCGGGCACCTGTGGTCACGGCTACTTGGGAGGCGGAGGCAGGAGACTCACTTGAGCCCAGGAGTTGGAGGTTGCTCTGAGCTGTGATGCCATGGCACTCTACCCAGGTGGATAGCTTGAGGCTCCGTCTCAAAAAAAAAAAAAAAAAAGACTCAAGACTCTTTCTTGATTCCACTTTCCTACCCACTGTAAAATTTTATACCGTTTGTATTTCATTGATGACCTTACTAAAAATTTTATTAAATTTTTTTTGTGTCTAGCAGTATATACAGGGTGGACATAAAGTTCATTGACATTTACTATGTTTAACTATTTTAAATCCACACAACTTTATGTCCACACTATATAGAGAATATGTCTTAAGCACTTGGCTTATTTTTCTTACAGTACCTTGGAAAATAATATCTATAATTAATTGAGCTAAATTTAATCACCAGTGAACTCTTTTAAGTTATTTTTTTCTTCATCTTGTTTTTGTTTTCCAAAAACTTATATCTGCTCTGATATGTGTCCTATAATCACCAATTTACATTTCTGTGTGTAGACCTCTGTCTTAGTTTTGTGTTGCTATGACAAGACCCAAGACTGGATAATATACAAAGAACAGAAATTGATTTCTTACAGTTCCTGAAGCAGGGATATCTCAGATCAAGGTACTAGTAGGTTTGTGGTGTGATGAGGATATGGTTTCTGCTTCCTAGATACTGTCTTGAGTGTTGGTTACATCAGAATAAAAAAGCAAAGAGAGAGAACCACTTATGACATTGAACCCATCTGTGAGGGCACAGCTCTTCTGACCTAATCACCTCTTAAAGGTCTCACCTCCTCTCAATATCATTACATTGGCAATTAAATTTCAACATGGGTCAGCCAATGGCTCACACTTGTAATCCCAGCACTTGGGATGTCAAGGCGTGGAGGATAACTTGAGGCCAGGAGTTTGAGACCAGCCTAAGCAACATTGGGAGACCTCATCTCTACCAAAAAAAAAAAAAAAGAAAGAAAGAAAAAGAAGCCATTAGGTGATTATAGTCCCTATTTGGGAGGCTGAGGCAGGAGAATTCCTTGAGCTCAGGAATTTGAGGTTTCAGTGAGCTATGATCATGCCACTAAACTCCAGGCTGGGCAACAGAGGAGAGACCCTGTCTCAAAAAAAAAAAAAAAGAAAAGAAAAGAAAAAAAAAGAGTCCCAAGTTTTTGAGGGTATAAATATTCAAACCATAGCAGTTGAAAGTTATAAATAAACCTCTGTGGCCCTTCCTTTATTCTTACTAGATAACAAAAACTAATTGTTATCTATCCCCAGGAAAAGGTATACCCTTGTTACTGTGAACCCATCGTGTCCTGTGACTACCTATATGTTTTGTATGGTTGGTTACCTTTTCTTTTTGACCACAAGGTTTCTATGCAAGCAGCAGGAGAAAGAGATAATTTGGGAGCTTACCGTAAGGGTTATAGAGTAATAACATGGATGTAATGACCTGGAGAAGAAAACTGATGCTGATGGTGGCATTTATCTCTTAAATGATTCTTACGCCTTTACTTTAAATTCCTTGAAATACGTAACTCAGACTTGTAAAAACTAAAAATTTTTAGTAGATAATAAATATATTTGTCAGGAATTCAAACAGTGCTGAAGTATTTACAGCATGTCCCTTCCATCCTATTTCTTCCAAGTGTTTCTACTGAGACACTTTTCTTTTACCACTTTTTTCCTATAGATAGTATTCTTCCAGAGATGGCCTGTGCATATATGTTCATAAGTATAAATTCTTCTATACTTAATCCCCTCCTTTTTGACACAATTCATAGGGGATGACCTCCTGGCTATGGGATTATTTATTCACTTTCAATTTGGTGCTCTAAAATAGAAGTGATCATTACCATGGGATTTTTTTCCTATCTAATGATTTCAATAAGTTCTTAGGCTATTTTCCATGTTCTCTTTTTATGTATTTTGTTATGTGTGCACATACCTCTTCCAGTTGGACTTTTTCTCTTCAGTGTTTCACAAATAGATTGTTTAAGAAATAGTCATGGGGCAAATCTTTCTATCTGTATCTTAGTATAGTGGGAAGTATGATTTTAGAGTAGAATAAGCCTAGAGGCTTTATCTTACCTAAAATTAAGAAAGTAGCAATCACTTCCTCTTTAATCCTCTTCACATATGCTCATTAGGTATAGTGAAATTGAAAAAGTTTTCTTTACTTGAAGCACCTTCTATTAATATAGTCTACCAGTTAGTGCCTACATATAGTCGTCTGAAATGCTCTATGTCCTTTAAGAAAGTGATTAAAGATTTCTAATTCTCTCTCAAGGCGGGATCCACAGCACCTTTGTTCATTGACCAGCCAGAAGAATCTGAGGCAAATGCAGCAGATGGCATAGAGTTGTTTGAAGACAGTCAGCTAAACAGTCGCTCTAAAGCAATAGCATCAAAAACCAAAGAGATTGAACAGGTTAGAATGCACTTTATAATGTTTTGTTTATGTCTTTTTCTACTTGTGACTTTGCAAATACAACTTGAAAGATTGAGTTGGTTGGTTTCACAGTCATTTTGATCATAATAGTCCCTCACTCCCCCAATCCTGGTTTATTTTTAATGAAAGAGCAAATTTCTTTTTTAGAAAATATTAATATTCTCATTAGTATGAAGCAATTAAAAAAATCTTAAACTTAATAAGGATAGGATGGAAGAAATGTTAAATGAAACAGAATGTTAGCAAATGTTATTTTTGAGTATTGTGATTAGAGGTGTTTCTTATGTTTTTAATTACATTTTTAGGAATTTCCCAAATATTAAGGAAAAAATAAAGGGTGGTATTTAAATCTAATTTTTTAGTCATATCATTTGAAAAGTAGGATTTTATTTTTAATATGCAGTTATTACCTACCTCATAGGATATAATCATTTTATGAGAATTAAATGAAGTAATTATAATGTGAACGGGCTTCTTTATAAAATGTAACATGTTATACAGATACTAGTTTTTGATGTTACTCTCCAGTGCATTGAATAAATGTCTTACATTATTAAGTAATCTTCTAAAAACAATTAGAAATTACTGTGTTCCTCTAAAAATAAGACCTATCCGCAAAAATAAGCCCTAGCAGGATTTCTATGCATTTGTTAAATATAAGCCCTACCCTAATAGTAAGACCTAGTGATGGGCGTGGCTATGCAGCATATCTGCATAGCCACACCATGCATTTCAGCGCGGAGTTGTAAGGAAGACTGGAATACCTTTTATCTGCCACAGCTCCTTTCTCTGAGCCATTTGCACTTGCATGGGTGCACATGTGGTAACTGTGGTCACATGTGGTAACTGCAGTTGCAGGCATCCTATTGCACATGTGGGAGCAGCTAGGGGAAAAGAGTTCACACATCACTAGCACCAGCCCCACCAGCAAGGTCAGCTCCCAATGCCAGGTTCCAGAAGAATAAATGTATTCAAATTCCATTTGAATAAATGTAGATTGTTGTATTATACTTAATAAAAATAAGACATCCCCTGAAAATAAGCCCTAGTGTGTCTTCTTGAGAAAAAATAAATATAAGGCAGTGTCTTATTTTGGGGGAAACACGGTAAGAACAAAATTAAGCTTTTCTCCAGGTGCTGTCCAATTTGCACATCAATGAAAATCTGTTTCCCTTGGTTGGATAGAGGACTGTTTCCATTAAATTCTAGATATGATTATATAGCTTATGTTAATGTCATACCAATGGCAACAGATAAGAACCTGAACAGGAAATTTGCCACACAAGCCTATGAAATTCTAAATGAAGGTAGTCACCAGTATCACATGCTTAGAGAGACAGGGAAAATCCTCTTTAATTTGTTGATGTGGAGGTGATCAGTCCCTTTCAAGATATCAATGAAAGCATAAATAAAAAGTTCGCTCACTAGGTGTCTCTTCAACATGAAATGATGTTACCCTGAATAAAGTTACTCTGTCTTTTTTCTTTGATTTATTTTCTTTGTAGCCTGCCGTTCCTCACCATAATGGGCGCTCCATGAGAGCCAGGATGTTGTTTGTCTCTCCCTCACCTAGAGCAGTGATCGATGTATAGTGGGCTCACAAGAAATATTAGTTGCATGGGTAATGGATGGAGTCGAGAACCTCAAAGTGATTTTTGAGTAGTCCTCCAGTCACCTGAAATCAGAAACTGTTTCTTAAGCTGACCTCTTGACAGTGCCTAGGTCTAGCATTTAGTAGTAAGTGTTTAGTTTATTGAATGAATAAGTGATTTAATACTACTTCTCTTTTTCGTGCAAATTTCAATTCTTTAAAGGAGCGATTCCCTTATGAATATAACTGGTAAAAAAACTTGACTGAAATAACAGAGGAGAGGCATACTTTGGGGTTGCTGTTTATTAATATTTCTATTTTCTCCTCTCTGTATTCTTAGTTGACCTATGTGGTCTTGAGAGAGTGGGTTATCACGTGTATAGCTTAGCAGTACACACGTAAAATTATTTCACATGTCATGAGTTTTTATAGTACCTTTAAGAAACCTATATATATTTTATCTACCAATATATGTTTTCATGTATCATTCAAAGGACACAAAAAATCTGACATGTGTATTGAGATTATTACAGCAAGAACAAATGTCCTAAACAAAGAAAAATAAATTTAAAAAGAAATTATTACTACATATATACTGATGTTACTGGAGAAGTGAAGCAGTTATTAGAAGTGCTATGCTACTTAAAACAGAGACTTAATGGTGTTAAACACTGAAATGTTTTTTCACTAAGGCATTTCTGTTTTTATATATTGGTAAGAAATCAAACTAAAATTAATCTAAAATTAATTTAGATTAAATTACTAAATTCAGATTTAGTAAATAATGATACACAGTCATTACATAAATTTATATCTAAAATGTATAATTTTTTAAATTTTCTCTACACATATACACATATTCTTTTGGTTTCCACTTTTTGCCTTCAAAATTAAAAAGGCTTAAAATTTAGTAAGAACAACAATGTTTATGATAAGGACAAGAAACAAAAACCTCATAAAGAATGAACTAAGATAAATACATTCAGAAAAGAAATCAGATGATTGCTGCAACTAAATATTGAGTAATAATAATGCAAAAAAAGTAACATTCACATTGTCAGGTAAAAGTATGTCCATCATAGAATGCTTTGACTTTGGGGTTCAGTATGGAGTCATCAGTTAACTTCTTTTTTTCCCCCAAAGTCTCAAAAAATAGGTAACTAATATTTATAAATAAAAATAGAAGAAAATTTCAAAGAAAAAAAAAAACAGATGATGCCAAATCTTAGACAATAGAAAAAGAAGAACTAGGGCGGTGCCTGTGGCTCAAAGGAGTGGGGCACTGGCCCCATGTACCAGAGGTGGTAGGTTCAGACCCAGCCCTGGCCAGAAACTGGAAAAAAAAAAAAGAAGAAGAAGAAGAAATAGTTCAAAATCATTCTACTTCATCGGGATATATGTGACATTAAAAGTATAAAAAATATATTACTATAAAGGGAAATTATAAACATATTTCACTTATAAGTGAGAATGCAATATCCTGAACAATATATTAACAAGTTGAATTAAAAAATATTGTTCAAGTAATGTACTTTGGTCAAAATTAAATCCAATTTGTGTGAGAATTACTCACTATTTTCTTTTTTGTTTTCCTTTCCCTCACCCCCTCCCTCCTTCTCTCTCTGTCTTCTCTCCCCTTTCCCCACCCCCCACTGTGTCATCAATTGTCATTAATTGTCCTCATATCAAAGTTAAATACATAGGATTCATGTTTCTCCATTCCTATGATGCTTCACTAAGAATAATGTGTTCCACCTCCATCCAGGTTAATATAAATGCTCAAAATCTCCATTTTTAATGGCTAAATAGTATTCCATTGTATACATATACCACAGCTTGGCAATCCATTCCTGGGTTGAGGGGCATTTAGGCTGTTTCCACATTTTAGTGATTGTAAATTGAGCTGTGATAACCAGTCTAGTACAAGTGTCTTTATAATAAAAGGGTTTTTTTCCCCCCCACTTCTGGATAGATGCCCAGTAATGGGATTGCAGGATCAAAAGGGAGGTCTAGGTTGAGCTCTTTGAGGTTTCTCCATACTTCCTTCCAGAAAGGTTGGATTAGTTTGCAGTCCCACCAACAGTGTAAAAGTGTTTCTCTCCACATCCACGCCAGCATCTGCAGTTTTGAGATTTTGTGATATGGGTCATTCTTGCTGGGGTTAGACAATATCTCAGGGTGGTTTTAATTTGCATTTCTCTAATAATTAGGGATAATGAACATTTTTTCATGTGTTTGCTAGCCATTCATCTGTCTTCTTTAGACAAGGCTCTCTGTTCATCTCTCTTCCCCATTGATGTATGGGATTGTTGGTTTTTTTCATGTGGATTCATTTAAGTTCTCTATAGATCCTAGTTATTAAGCTTTTATCTGATTCAAAATATGCAAATATCCTTTCCCATTGGGTGGGTTATCTGTTTGCTTTGGTTGTTGTCTCCTTAGCTGTACAGAAGCTTTTCAGTTTAATTACATTCCACTTGTTTATTTTTGTTGTTGCAGTTGACATGGAAGGCTTCTTTATAAAGTCTTTCCCCAGGCTGATATCTTCCAGTGTTTTTCCTATGCTTTCTTTGAAGATTTTTTTTGTTTCATACCTAAATTTAAATCCTTTATTCATCTTGAATCAGTTTTTTGTGAGTGGAGAAAGGTGCGGGTCCACTTTCAGTCTTTTACATGTGGATATCCAGTTCTCCCAGCACCATTTATTGAATAGGGAGTCTTTCCCCCAGTGGATGTTCTTGTTTGACTTATCAAAGATTAGGTGGCTGTAAACTGTTGGTTTAATTTCCTGGTTTTCTATTCGATTCCAAATGTTTATGTCTCTATTTTTGTGCCAGTACCATGCTGTCTTGACCACTATGGCCTTGTAGTATAGCCTAAAATCTGGTATGGTGATACCTCTGGCTTTGTTTTCATTACTAAGAACTGCCTTAGCCATATGGGGTTTTTTTCTGGTTCCATACAAAACATAGAATCATTTTTTCCAAGTATGTTGGTTTCCAAGTATGGATGGCATTGAATTGGCAGATTGCTCTGGGAAGTATAGACATTTTAACAATGTTGATTCTTCCCAGCCATGAGCCTGGTATGTTCTTCCATTTGTTAATATTCTCTGCTATTTCCTTTCTTAGTGTTTCATAATTTTCTTTATACAGGTCCTTCACCTCTTTTGTTAGGTATATTCCTAAGTATTTCATTTGCTTTGGGGCTATGGTGAAGGGAGTTGTGTCCTTAATTAGCCTCTCATTTTGGCTTTTGTTGTATACAAAGGCAACTGACTTGTGGACGTTGATTTTATATCATGAAATATTACTGTATTTTTTGATGACTTCCAAGAGTCTCATGGATGAGTTTTTGGGGTTCTCTAAGTATAAGATCATATCATAAGCAAAGAAGGAGAGTTTGACCTCCTCTGCTCCCATTTGGATGCCCTTTGTGTTCTTGTCTTGCCTAATTGGATTGGCTAGAACTTCCAGCACTATGTTGAATAGTAATGGCGACAGAGGACAACCTTGTCTGGTTCTAGTTCTAAGTGGAAAAGCTTTCAGTTTAACTCCATTCAGTAAAATATTATCTGTGGGTTTTTCATAGATAGCTTTAATCAATTTAAGAAATGTTCTACCTATGCCTAAACTCTTCAGTGTTCTAATTAGAAAAAGATGCTGGATTTTATTGAATGCTTTTTCTGCATCTATTGAGAGCATCATATAGGCTTTGTTTTTGCTTCTGTTGATACAGTGAATATAATGTTTATGGATTTACGTATCTTAAACCAGCCTTGAATCCCTGGAATGAAACCTACTTGATCATGATGTATTACTTTTTTGATGATAAGTTGTAATTTATTGGCTAGGATTTTGTTAAGAATTTTTGCATCTATATTCATTAGTGAAATTGGTCTGAAGTTCTCCTTTTTAGTTGGGTCTTTTCCTGGTTTACTGACTTACTTTTTAAATGTCTATGCACTTGCTTCCTCATTTATATTCTGATCAGAGCAATGATTAAATTATCAAGAAACTTTTCTTTGTCACACACTAACAATTTATTTTAAGCCTGTACATGTACAATAATACAATATGGTAAAGCTCAGATTTCTGACATCAAATTCTATAAAATGCTTATTAAGACAAGCATAGTTTAAGTGTTCTTAGACAAGAATAACTAGTCTTAATTTTGAAATAGGAAACAGTTCAAATAATAATAAACAAATAGTAGTAGGAGAGAAGTGCAGAGAAAAACCAGGGATAAGATCACAGCATAGTTCTTACAAGTCAGAATATAAGTGCATATTTAATTCTTATCATAGAAGAAATAATTACAGGACTTAAAAAGGGGGCTTATTGGTATTTATTTTACATTACAAAGGGTTAAGAGACTCTTTCTTCCAAGAGAGGACAGTATCAACAGAGGTGGAAATTCTATGGCAAATTTATTATTTGTTTTGGTGCTAGAACTGGCAAGACTTGTGTTGAATTAGGTTAGAAATAGGGATGACCTCTTGCCCTTTGGTCTGAGTAAAAGGGGGGCTGATAATGCCACTAATTAAAATGGGAAAAGCTGATAGATGAGTATGTTTGGCGTTGTGGGATGGTTGATTGTGCCTAATCAACATTCAAATAATCAGAAATACACTGGTCTCTGAGATTATTTTTTTTTAACTAAATCACAAAATCTAATTTTATGACCCTGTATTGCTTGGTGGTCCCAATATTGTACTCCTGTTAATGAAGACTTATCAAAGCAAAATTATGTTTTCTTATGAAGTAGATAAAATTATTATCAACCCATTTTACCTCGTCAGAGGAACATCATCTGAGTATTTTAAATCTTTCAGGTGTAGATACTCCAAGATAGAAATTAGAAGGTAATTGTGGAGATATCAATCCAGAGATAATAAAGACTAAATATTTTATACATACTCTAGAGCCATTTAATTATACGGTTGGTTCATATTTTTCTAAGTCTCCTAAGCAATAACAGAGAAATCTTTATAATTGCACATGAACTTTATGGCCACCCTGTATACTTTAGTGAAGTTTGCTTGCAAAAGAACAAAAGATCTTGAGAGATTTTAGTAGAAGTATGTAGATGGAAACACCAAAAATAAAGAGATTTCAAACCCTTTCTACAAAAGACTGCCACTAGGAAAGTTCTCTTCAATCTCCAGGAAGAGGAGTTCTTGGGACAATAAGAGCCCCAGGAATACAGATCAAGTCCTTTCATGGGTTCAGGGCAGGAGTTTGCAAACCTCAAAAAGTCCATGAGCAGGAGCTGGTTGCCCCTAGACAGGGGTGACAGAGAGGACAAGTCTGAAGCCTAAGGGCTTGATGCCAAGAATGAAAAGGACAGCAGCACTAGGAGCCTGGAAGAGGCAAAGAGACCGGGGTCGGGGGGGGGGGGGACTATGGCCAGAGAACCATAGAGGTTTGGAAAAGAACCAACCAAGTGGCAGGGATACTAAAGACTCAGGCATATATTTTTCAAGGCTGGATGATGAGGAAATCTAGAGATGGTGGTGGGATTTGTGAGAACACAGACAGGCCTGGTGGTCTTGGCTGCTTGTCACAAGCAGAAGGACTAGACTCCTCAGGTTCTCTCTTGATGCTTCTAACACAGTCTCAGAAAAGAAAAAGATAACTGAAATAATTCATTCTATTTTTCAAGTGAGTGTAACGAAGCTATGATATAAAACCTCCATAGGTTCATATATTGAGATAGAATGTTGCTTCTTAATTTTGTTCATACACCATTCCTTTCATACTTTACTCATACTTTATTTGAGGGTTGAATCATAAGAAATTGCCTTTTTTGTTATAAAATATCAGCAGATTTATAAGCTTCTTTCTATTTCAAATTCAATACATTTAGAAGGTTCCTCCCCTGATCTAAAAGTTCCTTTTTGTGTGTGTGACACACAAAATGGCCAAGAAAACACATTGATCAATTATTTAAATATAAGAATTTTAAGAATGTAGGGTTGTAGTCTTGAATTAATCTTATTATTTTTGACTCCTGAATATTTTCTATAGAACAGAAGTCACTGGAAGATTTCTTTTTCTGGTCTAAGTTACCAAAAGAAGAAGCAACTTCCTGAAAATAAAAAATATATATATTTAAAACAAGGTAAATATGTTTAACTGAATTTAAAGCATAGTGTGAAATCTCTTATTTTCTGTTAATAAACAGAATCTATCATATTAATTTGGCTATTAACTGTGATTTTTTATCATCATATCATATAGTTACTGTCAAATTATAAAGTTACTGTTTTTATCCCTTTACAAATAAATATGGGCATAATAAAAGTTAAGATGGAAAAGTTCACAGTTTTTGCTCGAAAATGAACATTTTCTGGCTTGGCACCTGTGGCTCAAATGGCTAAGGCGCCAGCCACATACACCTACCGTGGCAGGTTTGAATCCAGCAAGGGCCCGCCAAACAACGATGATGGCTGCAACCAAAAAAAAAAAAAAATTGCCAAGTGTTGGAGGGGGGGCTGTGGTCCCAGCATCTTGGGAGGTGAAGGCAGGAGACTCACTTGAGCCCAGGAGATGGAGGTTGCTGTGAGCTATGCCACGGCATTCTACCAGGGAGACAGCTTGAGGCTCTGTCTCAAAAAAAAAAAAAAAAAAAAAAAAGGAAGTAAAAGAAAATGAACATTTTCTGTACCTAATAATTGCTTTAATGCCACCCAACCAGGACCTTGAATGAGGCTTTTAAGGGAGGGGCAACATTTCCTTTTGTCAGTGTCTCTTGAGTATTTCAGTAACTGTGAGGTAAATGAAAAGAATTTTACATAATTCTGTTGTATATTGACTCAGTTATAACTTAAGGAATTTAAAATGCTGAAGGTACAAATAGCAAGAGAATTGCCTTTCTATAATGTAATTATTTATTTATGCCTTAAGTTTTTTAAAACATATCACTTGCTGGCTTCAACATTAGTCAAAAATTTAGTATTTCACTGTAAACCCCATTAGTCAGCTGTGCAGACCCCCTCTCCTGGTGTCTTCTTTACCTTGCTGTCTCCCCATCGCACACACTCATTTTACTCATTAGTCAGCTATACAGACCCTCCGTCTGGTGTCTTCTTTACCTTGCTATTTCCTGATCACACACACTCATTTTACCTACTGAGTTGTTTCTTTAGTTTATTTTCCTTCCAAGTCTCAAAACCCATTCCCTCCAGTGTAATAGGTTTCCTGTGATATTTTAACGCTATTTAATTCTTAAGACAATCAAATGCTCGAACTTAGTGTGTATATTTCACATGTATCAATTGTGAGAGATGTGGAAAATTATGAAAAGAGTTCATTATTAGACTCTAGCTAATATTAATTGGTTTTTCTTCATATTGTTATTAGTGGCAATATTCAGATTGTTTTTGTGTTTCATTCATATTATCGTTGGTTTTTCCATAATTCTTTTTGAGTTGTATTTTTTTTATTTCCAAGAGAAGTGACATTAATTAATAATTCCCTTTTATAACAGATTATTTCTAGACCATAAGGTCACAGTAGTGTCACAATGTGCTAGTATTCATGTAGGAGTGAATATTCCTTTTTTTAGTATCTACATAAACCATTGTTTAAGATTTCTATGATTTGGAAAATCATTTTTCCATAGGCTCCATAGCACTAAGTATTTCCATGGAATAATTCAAATTTATAATATTTACCAATAGCAAATTTTAGTGGTGCCAGCGAGCAGGCAGACATGCAGAAAACTGCAGGTTTGCAAATGTGTGAATCACTTGCAAGCTAGAAGGTGCCAATTATTTACCTTAGATGAGGTGTGCACAATAAAACCCAGGGACAATGATAATTGAGGTGACTTCATCCTGCTTCAAGTCTGTTATCACATAAAAGGAGCAATCTGTTTTTAATCTAAAATTTGACATGAATAAACTTGTTTTATTAGCTTCTTGATGTTTGTTAGAATAAAGAAAACAGCAATTTAAGAGAGAGAGGTTTATAACAATCTTTTGAAGATCAGTAACTAGAAATTAGTCAGAATAATGCTGAACTATTAGAAAATAATTGGAGTAATTAAAAAGCACAAATGAGTTAAACTACAAAGAGTAAACAACAATGTCTTTTTTTTCTGAGGCTGGCATCTTACAATCATGGTATGCTCTCTTTATTATTTATGAAAAAGTTGTTAGTCAAGTTTGCGACTTACAATAGAAATTGGCTTGTGATTTTTGCGACATAGGCTTCCAGAATCAAATTGATTTTTGATCAATATCAGAGTAATGCCAGAAGACATTTTGGTGCATAATAACCTCCATTTATGTTTTCCAGAAATATAGAAAGTTTAAGAGAAATTCAATAACTACATTAACAACTTTATTTTGTTTTGCCATTGACAATATGTTTAAAGTGAATTACTGATTTGTGATTTATCTACCAGAAATAGGACATAAGTTAATAGAAAAAGCTTACATTTCTTATTCATTGATGCTGACCATTTCTGCTAATTGCACATTGAAGAATCGAGTCTTACACTTCTGGGTGTATAACCTGCAAATTGCATGTGTTATTTGCATCATTTTTGCTGTCAGCTTTTACATCCAGGGTGAGATCATGAGCAATTCAATTCTAAAACAACCATAAACAAAGTTACTACCCAAAAGTATTTCTTTAATAAAACCAAATACTTTCACTAGAAAGTCAGATTTGTGTTATTATTATTTTTTTGATGAAGAAAGAGATAACTGTATAACTTTGGAGTGAACTTAAAATTAACTTTGGAGAGTTATAATATTAAACTTCACAAACAGGTCATATCTTTTAAAAAAAATCATTTACCTGAGTAATTTTACCAACTAAGCTTATAAAATAAAAAAATATACATTTATATTATTCATGAAATTCAGCCTAAAAATGTGAGTACAGATATATTGCTAACTGTTCAAAGGTTAAATAATGTATGTGAACCAGTCAGTGGGGTGAAAAGTAAGTTAAAGTTTATTGTTACCATATATTTTTGAAGTGCCCTTATCAAAAAATCTTTTCTTGAACAAGATATTTCCAGAGAATTCCTGAGAAATTGGGTAAGAACAGTGAGTTTTCATTTAGATGTCATTGATTGCCGAATAACTCAATTCATTTACAGCTTTGATGACTGAAATTGAATTAATTTAGCAATATATCTGTAAAGGCCACAGACGGGAGCATTATCACATTACATGAAAAGATACATTGCCTATTTGGAATAGGAAAACCATAAGACATACCAGATTGTAATGGAAAGTGTATTTCTCTGTTAATAGCAAACATTTATCTCAAAATTTTATTGCTTACTTACAACTATGGTTTTGTTGTAGCTAAAAGAGAAAATGCTAGCCAGGGTTTTTATTACTGCCAGAAAAGTTACCTTTATGTGAGGTATGATTTTAGTAACCCTTCATTTCCTATTGTAGATATGTTCCTTATTTAACTCAATAGAGGATATTGATAAGCCAACACACAAAAGTTTCTAAAGACTCTAAACCAAATTATGCTAAGGTGTATGATTTTTAGTCTCTAATATTTATTTTGACTTTTAATTTCATAAATTCTGAATTTTACACTTAAACATGTTGATTTACTGAGTTTACTTTCTTACATTAACAACATTTGAGAATCAAGCAGATAACTCTGGTCATGCAATTGACCGTGAGGACAATAGAGTAAGTGATTCTCTTAGTTAGCTGATCACTGGTCCTCACTGCTTGCATAAGCGAACTCATCTTCACTGCCTGCTCTTCTGTCTCTAAGTCTTTGCACCACTGTGCATTCTCTTCCCCTTTCTCTCCCTCTTCATCCTTTCTTTTGTTCTTTCTCCCTGTCCACACTGTCTTGTTTCCCTAAGATCTTTACATGTGTGTGACTGCAGTTGTGCCTGTAAGTGAACCTATCTGGGTGTTACACAAAGAAATATATACATGCCTTTAAATTACAGAAATAACAGCACATTCACATTTATTGTGCTAATAGCAACTTCTCAGATCCTGGAGGTCCTCACCAATTTCTCAAGCAGATGACAGGGGATTTATTGTTTTGAGAATCTTACCCATGTACTATAATTTTACCATACTGAATACTGCATTTCCCCAGAGTGTAGACTTTAGTAAGTTTAAATTGCATCCTTACAATTACATGGTCTCTTAACTACTTGACACAATATGTAAAACATTAACCTATACTCTTACATATACTTTTGTAATAGAAAAGAAACAGTTTCAGGTAGATAAATTGTATTCAAGTTTGCCATTAACCCATCGTTATTTCCTCCTTGACCCAGCTATCATTCAGCAATAAGTTGTTTCCATGACTTTGTGTGGGGATAAGTATTTCTGTTGAAATTTATGTCTACATTTATGCCATTGTGGTCTATAATGATGCACAGTATAATTTCTTTTTTTTTTAAATTTCTTGAGGCTTATTTTTTGACCTAGGATATGAGAAATCTTGGAAAATGATCCATGAGCTGATGAGAAGATCATATTCAGTGGTATTAGGGTGAAATGTTCTGTAGATCTATATTCAGCCCATTTGTTCTGGAATTATGCTTAATTCCAAAGTTTTTTTTATTTAATGTCTACTTGGAGGATTTATCCAGTTCTGTCATTGGGTGTTGAAGTCCCAGCTCTTATGTTGCTGTTGCTTATCATTTTGTTTAGATAAAACAGAATTTGGTTTATAATTCTAGAAGCACCTAAACTGAGTGCACAAATATTTAGGATTTATACATCTGCATGTTGGATTTTCCTTTGACCAGATATAATAATTGTCTTTGTCTTTCCTTACTTTCGTTGCTTTGAAGTCAGTGGTATCTGCAATGAGAATAGCTTTCTTTTGGTGTCCATTTATTACATGAAATAATTATTTTTTAATCCTTCACCCTGAATCTTAATGTATTCCTGGGGCTTAGATGAATTTCCTAAAGACAGGAGATACTTGGCTTGTATTTTTTTATTCAGTCAGCCAGCCTATGTATTTTTGGTGGGGAGTTTAACCTTTTCACATTTCTGAGAAAATTTATGAGTAGGGTAGATTTCTGTTAGTCCTCTTGTGTGGGACTCTGTTGCATTGTTTTATCACTTGGGCCCTTATGGTAGCTAGGCTTTTTCCTTTAGTTTCTAGATTGTTGTACTTTACTGGGAGTCTGTTGTGTTATTTGTTTAGTATGGTCTGATTACTTCCTGATGGGCAGGTCTAATAGTGACAAATTTCTTCAAAGTTTACTTGTCAGGAAAAGATTGATTACTCCATCAAATACGAAGCTCAGTTTTGCAGGATACAGAATCTTAGGCTGGCAGTTGTTCTACTTGAGAAGATTAAAGATATCATACTAATCCCTTCTGGCTTAAAATGTTTATGTTGAGAAATCAGCTGTTAGCCTGATGGATTTACCCTTGTAGGTCAGTTACTTATGCCTGCCTACTTGTATAATTTTCTCTATTATTATTGACTTTGGCTCAGTGAATTACAATGCATCTCTAAGATGCTCTATTTGAGTTGACTAATCCTGGAATTTAGTATCCATCAGGTAACTGTGTGTCTGAATCTCTGGTGATGCTTGGGAAATTTTCCACTATAATATTCTCAACTAAAACTTCCTTGCTTTGGGGACTCTCTTCCTCTCCCTCAGGGATAGCTATAATTCCTATGTTTGCATGCTTTGTATAGTCTTCTATCTCTCTAAGAGTTTGCTCTATTTTTGCTCTGTTCTTTTCTGTCACTTTAAATGACTAAGTTAGCTTGAGATGTTTATCATCACATTCTAAGATTTCTTGTCTGTGGTTTAATCTGTTGCTATAACTTTGTGCCATATTCTGAAACTCCTGAATGCTTCTTTTAATTTTTTAAGCTCCATTATAGTCTTTAAAATTTTGTCCAGATACTTGGTGACTTTGTCTTTGATTTTGTTAATTTCTTGAGACTTTTTTTGGACTTCTTTTTGTGGTTTTCAACTTCCTCTTCAATTCCATTTACCTTACTTGATATCTTATTTTTAATTCTATTTCTGTGATTTGAAAAATTTCTTTATGGTGGCACTTTTCAGTATTAGCTCCATTTTGATCCCTTGGGAGAGTTGATTTGTTTATTTGCTGGTTTGTCTACATATGTGGTTTGTATTTGGTTTTTTAGCTCTAGGATATAAGTTTAAGTTATCCCTAAGGTACTGTAAAGAAAAAGAAAAAAAAAAGAAGAAACACTTTTTAAAAGAGAAAATAAAAATATAGTAATTAGGGCCTTTTCTCCTCACCTCTCTGCCTGCTCCCATGCCTGCCCCACCTCTGACCTCTCACAAGGACACTGCTGCCAGGCTACTTGGGGAATTATCCACTGCCCTGCTGCTAACCCATGGGAGCTGTTTGGCCCGACACTGGGCCCCAACCTGTGTTCCCCTCTTTTCTGCCCCCCTTGAGGTGGAGGTAAAAGAGACTGATCCACCCTTAGGTGGGCTCTGGCTGGATCTAGAAACAAATTGACACCAGGCAGATGAACAAGAGAAAAGCAGACAGGTGCTGTTTATTTCAGAGGAAGGAAGGAAGGATGTCTGGTTACTATGATTTTGGACTTCACAGATACTTACACTGGTCTCTCAGGACCTGAGGTCTTTATCTAGAAGCACCAGGATGATTAGAGAATTGAAATGGGTTGAAGATGAGATTGATAACAAAACCTAGCCAAGAGGTGAGAAGGAACAGAGGAGGTAGCCAGGGCCAAGAGGCTGGCCGCTCACAGAGGCAGCTGTGGGGCGTAGAACATTGTTTAGCTGTGAAAAATATAAAACTGCCTCCAAACCTGGTGCATGGAAGCCTCCTAAAGGGAGTGACAAATGCCATGGTGGGCAGAGCCCTGGACACTGCCAGATGAGACCTGCACATTCCTGCCAACCTGCCACGTGAGACCTGCACACTCCTGCCAACCTCAGACTCCCAAACTCGGCCATCCAGCACCTTCAGAAGCAGCACTTTGCATAAGCATGAGCTACACCAACCACTTACCATGTGCACATGGGGCTATAATGGGGCGGCAGCCTGAACACCTCACTGTCTCTGAGCGGGTATGTGTTTGTGAAAGTCTACAGAAATTAGAAACCATCCCTACCCGGGAAGTCCCTGACTTGGAAAATATGTATTCGCATTCTCACTTCCTTGACTCTCACTTGGGGACCCACTGCAACATTTTAGCATGGTTTCCTTTGCTTACCAAAGCACTTGCTCACATTGGTCTGTTTGTCAATGAAGACTTTAGCAGAGATGACGTTCCCAAAAGGCATGAACATCTGCAGAATGTCCTGGTCTCCAAACTCCTGTGGGAAGGTGGTAAATAAAGAGGTTTGCCCCCTCTGGACCTGAAGAGGAAAAACAAATCAGAGTAAGGTACCCCTGGAGTGTTAGTTCCCAAAAACTCTCCCGAGGAAAACTTTAACAAGTAGGCTCAACCTTCAGCTTTCCCCATACAAAAAGAGAAAACATCAATGGGTAAATTCTAGGTACTGGTATGTCTTTCAGGAAAGGCCTGACTTCACATCTTCCTGATTTCTAAG
>CAUYQV010041204.1:0-14576 GCA_963574575.1 Galagoides demidoff
GGGCTGGATTCAAACCGCCACCTTAGGTGTATGTGGCTGATGCCTTAGCCACTTGAGCCATAGGCGCCGAGCCTCCATGTCTCTTTTTTCTAAGGGATGGTGAGGAAGAGAGGAGGAGGAGGAGAATAAAAAGGAGGAAGAGTGCTTGCTTCGGCAGCACATATACTAAAATTGGAACGATACAGAGAAGATTAGCATGGCCCCTGCACAAGGATGATACGCAAATTCGTGAAGCGTTCCATATCTTTCAGCCCAGGAGTTGGAGGTTGCTATGAGCTGTGATGCCATGGCACTCTACCCAGGGGGATAGCTTGAGGCTCCGTCTCAAAAAAAAAAAAAAAAAAAAAGGAGGAAGAGAAGGGAAGGAGGGGGAGAGAAATAGGAACACACTGTAAAGATGTTATCCCCAACTGAACTTGAACTTAAGGGAATGAACAAGGAGAAAAATTACTGCTACTTCTGGGGAAAAGTCCCCAGGGTGGGTCAGTCACAGGATGGCTGAGGCCAGGCAAGAGGAAGAAGAGGCTAGGACAGGAACTAGAACCTTTCCTTCCAATCTTCTTTGCAGGCCTGTGAAGTAATATGCTCTGTTGCCGGCGATGTGCAGATGAAGGCTGGCTGGTCCTTTGGCAGGGACTCTTAAGAGGCTGATGGGAGATGAGGCTACATGGCCTTGAGGCAGAAATGTGGCTGAAGGCTTAAGAAGTTGGGCTCTGTTGACAGGGGGCCCTGGTTCAAACCCAAGCTGCACCATTTCCTGGCTCTATGACCCCAGGCAAGTGAATTAGTGCCCAGATTCTCTCAAGTATAAAATGGGGATGTAAATCCACCTCCCATTCTCTATGGGAGAGGTCAGTGACATGATGGTGGGGGCTTTATTGTTGAGCCTATGATTGTAACTCTCTTAGTCCTGTGATCATGGGCTCTATTGTCTGGGGACCCCAGGAATTAGGCAGGAGAAGATAGGGAGTGATATGTGCCTAGCAGCCTCCATGAAAAGAATTTCTTCAATACCCTCATTGTCTGGGATTCATATCTCGGTCCTATTTCCAGCCATATGACTCCTCTATATAACAGTAATAGAACTAACATCATTGGGGTGTTTGGCAGTGAGAATAGGTTCAACTACATAAAGCAGAAAATCTGTAAGTAATAGTCGCTGACCCAAGAGAGACATTTATTTTTCTAACTCGTATCAAAGAAGACCAGAGTTGAGCATGTGACCATTCGGTCCTGGTGGGACAGATCTATAGAGCAGCCAGCAATCTAATTCTCAGCTCTTCCAGTATTAGGTAGGGTCCTAGTCCTCATGATTCAAAACAGCAGCCAGGGATCCAGCCATTGCATCTATATTCATAGATTAGACAGGAGGAAAAGGACACAAGGGTGTAGAGTATGAACTAGTCATTAAAATAGGGCTTTCCCAGATGTTACCCAACAATTCCACTTACATATCATTGACCAGAACTTTATCGAGTGACTACACTGGCTCTAAGGTCAGGAGAAACAAATATTTACTAGATAAGGAACAGCTTTGCCTGTTTCTTACATCTCCTAGGTAACTACTATTCTGACTCCCTTTACCAAAGATTTATCTTGCCTGTTCTAGAACTTTATACAAATGCCATCACCCAGGACCTTCTCTTGTATCTGGCATATTTTACTCAACAATGTGTTCATGAATTCCTGAGGGTTTTTTTTTTTAATATCCCACCATCCAGAGGGAGATATTCAACAGGGGCATTCAATCTTTCTTTAATTTCTTCCATTATGAGTCAGTCATTCATATTTCCCTATTATATGCCAGCAGCTGGCCAAACATTCAATCACCTATGGCAAAGACTGAGTGTCCTCTGATGCAAATCTGTTTTGGCTCCAAATTATGATAGAGGCTCAGTGCCAGCCACATATACTAGACCTAGTGGGTTCGAATCCAGCCTGGGCCTGACAAAAGACAAGGACAACTACAACCAAAATATAGCCAGGTGTTGTGGCGGGCACCTGTAGTCCCAGCTACTTGGGAGGCTGAGGCAGGAGAATCACTTGATTCTCTTGGCCCAGGAGTTGGAGGTTGCTGTGAGCTGTGATGCCACAGCACTCTACCCAGGGTAACAGCTTGAGGCTCTGTCTCAAAAAAAATAAAAACAAACAAACAAAACCAAAAAAACGAATTATGATAGAGACAGCTCTATTCTGAATACCCTCCAGCACCAGGTAGAATCCCTGATAGACATCAAGCAGCCCTGTAGTGAGGACCTCTAGCCATGGTGTTCACAGATGGAAACCTAGTAGGTACTTAATAAACAGCATCTGCAGCTATTTCCTTGGCACAGGAACATTGTAAGAAGCAGAACTCTCCTCTTTTCTAATCCTTGTCTAGCTCTTCAAGGTAGGTACCATTACAATCTACATTTTACCAACGAGTATAGATGCTCAGAGAGGTGAGAAAACATCCCTGATGTTGCACAGCCTGTGAGTAGCTTAACTGGGATTCAGATCGAGGTCCATCAAGTACTAAGCCCAGGCTCACATCCCTCTATTCTGAAGAATCAGGTCATTCATGCCTCTTGGCTCTTCCTTGAAGCCATGACCCTCTCTCTCCAGGAAGAGCTCAGAACCTTGTGGACAAAGGCTGTGCACTTTGTTTTGCTGCATTTCTTGTTGTCTTTCTTCACTTTGAGGGGTCAACCCAGGATGTTTTTCTGGTTTTAGGTCTTGCTGTTTCAGCTTAAAGTGAGACACGTGGGGAAAGGCATAAGCTGCCAACAGTCTCCCTGGCCCCCTCCCTCCCCATATTCCTTGGACCTGGGCTCTAGATGGTCTTGCTGTCACCCCACTTCATCCTGTTCCCTGGGGACTTTGGGGCTCTCCTATGCTTTCACTTTGAGTTTCTATCAAGTGTCCCCAAATGGCAGCATTTTTCCAAGTGATATTTTTCTAAGCAATGAGCTTAGATTACACATCTGGGTCAGTTGTTACTGACATCTTGACTTACTCAGTTTTCTTGTGTGAATGAACTTTTCAGTTTAACTGCTGGTTTTTAAAGGACCCACGCCTCTGTTTTTCCAACGATGTAAAAATCTGCTGGAGAGGGGGAAAATGTGGTTCAAAGAAAAAGCTAAATTTTCTCCACAGGAACAAAAATTTTCCAGGGAAGGAAATGTGTAAATCCTATGACATAATTGAATGGCTTTCAAAAATTTTATTTCAGTGGATGAACTCTTCTGTAGAAGCTACTTAAGTTGAAGGTCAATGTACAAAACAGTAAAAGTGCAGCTTGTGGGATGGAAGGAGGAGAAGTGGGAGTTGCCTAGTGATGTGGCTTCCCTCATTCCCTTACCACCCACTTTCTCTAGGAAACCCGCCACTAGGGGTGGAACCCAGTTTGAGAACCGCTGAAAGAGAGCCTTTGCCCCAGAAGGAACCCTGGGTATGAGTCTCAGGGCCATCCTTTACTACTGTGTGACCTCAGGAAAGTCAGCAGGCTTCTATGGGCCTTGGTTTTCTCATTTGGAAAATGTCATGGTTGGAGTAAAAGTTTCCTAAACAGTCAAGCTCCAAGATTCTGTCTTACTAGGGAAAAATCAGTCTGAAGCGGTAGAGAACTGTTTCAAATATAAACTTTTTGAAATAAGAATCAGAGTTTCGAGTTTGAGTCATCTACTGACAAACTGCTACAAAAGCAATCTCCAAATAGAGGTGTTGTGAGCCTCCTGGTACAAATGGATAAAAAATAACCAAAAGCTTCATTATTAGAAAGTAGGTTAGAGATATTCCCAGTGATCTCATTTGAGTAATCAATTTGTTAGTAATCCTTCCTCATGAAAACAACTAAGTAATGAAAAGTCAAACTGAGCATTTAATACGGTTACCAAACAGTAATGGAGACAGTTTTTTAAAAAAATAATTAAATACACACCCATACTTAAGATAACCAATGGTCATGCTTTGGCCAGTCTAAGGGATTTCCTGGGGTGCAGGACTTTCAGTGGTAAAATCAGGAAAGTCCCAGGCAAACTGAGATTAATTTGTTAGTCCATATACTATATAGGCACTTAACGATGTGCCCAGCATTGTTTCAAACATTTTTTTCACATACTGTCTTAATTTGCATCACATTCCTATGAAATAGGTAATATAATTATCTCCATTTTACAGGGGAAACTGATGCTCAAAGAGGTAAAGTGGCTTTCCAAGGCCACACAGATGGTTAGCAGAGATAGATTCAAGATGAAAATCTACCCAGGCTTGCCAAGCGTGGTGGCTCATGTCTATAATCCTAGCACTCTGGGAGGCCGAGGTGGGTGGATTGCCCTGAGCTCACAGGTTCCAGACTAGCCTGGGCGAGAGTGAGACCTTGTCTCTAAAAATAGCCAGGCGCTGTGGCGAGTGCCTGTAGTCCCAGCTATTTGGGAGGCTGAGGTAAGAGAATTGCTTGAGCCCAAGAGTTTAAGGTTGCTGTGAGCTATGTATGATGCCATAGCACTTACTGAGGGTGACAAAGTGAGCCTCTGTTTCAAAAAAAAAAAAAAAAACTGTACTCAGCTCCAGAGCCAAGCCTGGATGTGTGTGTGTGTGTGTGTGTGTGTGTGTGTATATATATATATATATATATATTTTTTTTTTTTTAATATACCCAGGCTTGGCTCTGGAGCTGAGTTAATAACTGCTATACATATTGTCTTGCTCCTAAATTGTCTCTTTAGTGACTCACAGAGCTGTAGTCAGTCTATGGCCAAGGCCAGTTGGGCACTTGAGGAGACTTGGGCCTGGCTTTCTGTGTGATAGTGAGGGGCCCAGGCTTCTCTGAGCCATGCCTTCCAGCTCGGTGAAATGGTAAGGCTCATCTGAAACAATGGTGTCCCTAGTTGTTTTTTATTTTATTTTAAGCAGTAGAACTTGTCAGACAATTTTACTAAGACCTCAAAATATAAAACAGACCATAGTCACAAAAGTTTATATATTCAGCATTTAGCTGGAAATTCTTCCCAGTGAGCAGAATTCCTGAAACTCCACCCCATAGCCTGAGGCGTCCAGAAGCAGAGTGTAAAAATTTGTGATTTAGTTGCTCTCTGTGGAACTTTCCAGCTTTAAAATTAAACCCACCATTTAATTCAAACATTTCATTTGTTCATACAGTAAAAATGTTAGAGCTCAAGCCACATAAGATTTGCCAAGCACCAGGCCAAGCTTGCTCCACCATGGCACCACCATTTGCAGCTGGGTAATTCTTTGTGGTGTCCTGAGCATTGTGGAATGTTTAGTAGCATTCCTAACCTTTACTCACTAGATGCCAGCAGCACCTCCCCAGTTGTGACAGCCCAAAATGTCTCCAGACATTGCCAAATGTCCCCTGGGGGTGAAAATCAACCCTGGTTAAGAAGTAGAGAGCTAGACTAATAAAGATCTCTCATCTCATGACCTTAACATTCCCTGAGGAGAAACAGAAATACACTGGAAACAAAGAGAAATTATTAGAGAGCGATACACGCACAATAAAAATGAAATGGGTTGGCTTGGCGCCTGTGGCTCAAGTGGCTAAGGCGCCAGCCACATACACCTAAGGTGGTGGGTTCTAATCCAGCCTGGGCCTGCCAAACAACAATGATGGCTACAACCGAAAAAAAATAGCCAGGCATTGTGGCGGGTGCCTATGGTCCCAGCAACTTGGGAGGCGGAGGCAGGAGACTTGCTTGAGCCAGGAGTTGGAGGTTGCTGTGAGCTGTGATGCCACGGCACTCTACCCAGGGGGACAGCTTGAGGCTCTGTCTCAAAAAAAAAAAAATGGGTTGATGAGATGGGGAATTACTGACGGTTCTTTTAGGTTGGGTGGGCAGCAAAGGCTGAGAGACTTGGCTTGTTTAAGGAACAGAATGAAGGCCAGTATGACAGGAGCATCAAGGATGAGGGGCAGAGTAAGGAGAGGTGAGCTGAGGTGGGGGGAGAAGGAGGAGGGGGAGGATCAGATCACTAAGGGTCTCACAAGCCAAGGGAAGAAGGTTAGATTTTATTTTTAAATATGAGCATCTACTATGTGCTAAGTCCTGGGCTAGGTGCTAGGGACACAAATGCAAATTAAATAGTTCACTTGTGAGCACACAGAGGATAAGGCAATTAATTCTATGTGGGGTCAGTCAAGGAAGGCTTCATGATGGAGGTGACATTAGAATCCACCTTGAAGAATGAACAAGAATCCATCACACAAAGAAAAGGAAGCATAGGAAGTTGCTTTGCACAACTTTTTGCAGAAGATTCTGTGTCAGTTGTTAGATCTCTGACTCCTGGGTACTATCCCCAGTGATGCTGAGGCCCCCAAAAATACCTTTAACCAATATTGTAATGATTCTGATGCAGGTAGGAGAGACTCCACTTTGAGAATGGTGCTCATTGGCCTCTTTGCTACTTGTCTAGTGTTCAGTGGAGTATGAATGTCTTACTCTAGGTAGAAAGCATTCACTGGGGTCTTTTGTATCTCGGGACTCAAGTATAGAAGATAAAGGCGGGGTAGCACCTGTGGCTCAGTGAGTAGGGCGCCAGCCCCATATACAGAGGGTGATGGATTGAAACCCAGCTCTGGCCTAACTGCAACAAAAGAATAGCCGGGTGTTGTAGCAGGCATCTGTAGTCCCAGCTACTTGGGAGGCTGAGGCAAGAGAATCGCCTAAGCCCAAGGAGTTGGAGGTTGCTGTGAGCTGTGACTTCACGGCACTCTACCAAGGGTTAATATGTGAAACTCTGTCTCAAAAAAAAAAAAAGAAGATAAAGGCAGAACAGAGAACCCATTCTCTGCCTCTCTCTGTTACCAGTTACCCGATCCTCTCAAAGAGTAAATGGAAACTCAGAGGGGATGAGTGACTTCTCAAAGTTACACAGGTCAGAACAGGCCCACCTTGGCAATCAATTCCGGCCCATGGACTCCTGATCCAGAGCTCTTCCCCTCCCTGGCACCAGCTACACTCAAGGTGCTCTTCCTTGGGGGAGATCCCCAAATATTCCCCCATGAGCCAGAATGCACCAACGAATCAGCTCTGATTTATAGCAGGGGCAGCCACATGAATCTGATCAGGCCAGTCACCAAAAGGCTGAGGAGGAGAATACACAAGACATCACACATAAGGTCACAAATGCACAAGTTCCCCATATGCTGGTTATTTTCCTTCCAACTTAATGCACATGGAGAAGAAGGAAAAAAACCTCACAAAGATGTCCAGACCACAGGAAATATGTTGGCAACTGCTGGAGGTATGGACAGGGGCTTCTGTAAGAAGAGGCTGGTATGAGTCAGGCGCCAGGGATGAGAGTGGGCCTGATTGCTGGAGGTGTGACTGTTAGCCTTCCTCCTCTGAAATCCAGCCCCACCTCCGCCTTTCCACACTGGATGTCTTTGTAGCTGGGCCCCACCCAGATCTGGTGCTGAAGCCATGTAAGTGGGTAAACATTCATATGTAAGTTCATAATCATGTCAGTATGTAATTGTGTCAGCACGTTTAGGGGTAAGTGTGTAACTGTGTAAAGGGTAAGCAGGTAATAGGAAAAGCAGATATGCAAGGATGTGTGTAACCATGTTAGCGCGTGAGAGTGCAAGCATGAAAGGGACATATGTAAGAAGGTAAACATGTAGCATGTTACCAGAACAGTTAGACAGGTAAGTGTACAAGTAGATAAGTGGGGAAGCATGTGCTTGAGTAACTGGGTCAGATGTACAGTAATTGCATAGGCAGAGAGAGTCTGTAAAGAAGTGAACATGCCAGCAGGCAGTCACATAAGTGGCTTGGTATCTAAGGTAAGTGTACATGTGCATAAGCACTTGGCCTGGTGCTTGCAGTGAGACACACAGCTTCCACACACCTGCTGTGCTAAGGCATAGCTGGACACTTTGATAATTTTAACCTAATCACCATCTAGGCCTGCAATGTGGTCAAGTGACCAACACCAAGACCCATTCTAGAGTGTTCTCAGCATAAAATAGCCTTAGATCATTTGAGAGTTTATTATACTCGGGGTGGCTATATTAATGCCAGACAAAGTAGACCATTGCAAAGAAAATTACTTGGGACAAAGAGGGACATTACATAATGATAAATGTAGTCAGTCTACCAAGAAGATATAGCAATCCTAAATGTGTGTGCACCAAACATCACAGCTTCAAAATACATAAGCAAAACCTGAAAGAACTGGAAGGAGAAATATACAAATCCACAATTATTGTTAGGAACTTTAACACTTAATTCTCAGCAATTGATAAAACTACTAGGCAGAAAGTCAGCAAAGAGGTACAAGTGATTAATTCCATCAACCAAAGAATCTAATGAACATTTATAGAACACTCTACCTAATAACAGCACAATATATATTCTTTTCAAAAACCGAAGGTGGCTCGGCGCCTGTGGCTCAATTGGCTAAGGCGCCAGCCACGTACACCTAAGATGGCGGGTTCAAATCCCCAGCCCAGGCCCGCCAAACAGCAATGATGACTGCAACCAAAAAATGGCCGGGCGTTGTGGTGGGCGCCTGTGGTCCCAGCTACTTGGGAGGCGGAGGCAGGAGACTCGCTTGAGCCCAGGAGTTGGAGGTTGCTATGAGTTGTGATGCCATAGCACTCTACCCAGGGGGATAGCTTGAGGCTCCATCTCAAAAAACATACAAACAAACAAACAAACAAACAACAAAAAAAAAACCCTGAAGGAACACTATGAAGGAACACAAACCATACCCTGGCTTATGAAAGAAGCCTTAACAAATTTTTTGAAAATTGAAACCATGCAGCATATTTTGGCCATAATGAAATCAAACTAGAAACCATTAACAGGGGGAAAAAAAAAAACCCAGGAAAGCTCTGAACACTTGTAAATTAAATAGTACACTTTTAAATAGTCCATAGGTTAAAGAAGAAATAACAAAGGAACTTTAAAAAAATATAGAACTGAATAAAAATGGAAACACAATATGTGAAAATCTATGTGCTAAAGCAGTGCTGAGAGAGAAATTTATAGCAATATACATTTGCATTAGAAATTAGTGGCTCAGCACCTGTGGCTCAAGTGGCTAAGGTGGCAGCCATATACACCTAAGGTGGTGGGTTTGAATCCAGCCTGGGCCTGCCAAACAACAATGATGGCTGCAACCAAAAGGCAGGAGACTTGCTTGAGCCCAGGAGTTTGAGGTTGCTGTGAGCTGTGATGCCACAGCTTGAGGCTCTGTCTCAAAAAAAAAAAAAAAAAAAGAAATGAGCAAAGATGGCTTGGTGCCCGTAGCTCAGTGGTTAGGGCACCTACCACATACACCCAGGCTGGTGGGTTTGAACCCAGCTCGGGACAGCTAAACAACAATGGCAACTACAACAGAAAAATAGCTGGACATTGTGGCAGGCACCTGTAGTTCCAGCTACTTGGGAGGCTAAGGCAAGAGAATCACTTAAACCCAAGAGTTTGAGGTGGCTGTGAGCTGTGACACCATCGCACTCTACTGAGGGCAACATAGTGAGACTCTGTCTCAAAAAAAAAAAAAAAGAAATTAGCAAAGGTTTCAAATCAATAATCTTTTTCTAGAAAAAGAAGGGAAAAATAATCTCAAAGCAAACAGAATAATGAAAATAACAAAGATAGTAGCAGAAATCAAAGAAATTGAAAACAGAAAAGATTAATGAAACCAAAAGCTGTTTCATTGGGGAAAAATCAATAAAATACACAAATCTCTACCAACACTGACAAAAAGGAGAAAAGTAGCACCAGTATCAGGAAGATATAAGGTCTATCACAACAGATTATGCAGCTACTAAGAAGGTAACTAGGAATATTACAATTTTACAATATTACTTCTAAGATCTTCTAATACTTGGAAGAAATGAACCAATTTCTTTTTTTTGAGACAGAGCCTCAAGCTGTCCCCCTGGGTAGAGTGCTATGGCATCACAGCTCACAGCAACCTCCAACTCCTAGGCTTAAGCAAGTCTCCTGCCTCCTCCTCCCAAGTAGCTGGGACCACAGGCGGCCGCCACAATGCCCGGCTATTTTTTGGTTGCTGCCGTCATTATTGTTTGGCGGGCTGGGCTGGATTTGAACCCACCACCTTAGGTGTATGTGGCTGGCGCCTTAGCTACTTGAGCCACAGGCGCCGAGCCAACCAATTTCTTAAAAACCATAAACTACCCAAACTCATCCAAGATGAAAAATGTAACTTTAATAATTCTTAAAGAAATTGAATTTATAGTTTTAAAACCTTCACTACAAATTCCCCCAAACTCCAAGTCCTGATGGTTTCACTGTAGAATTTTTACTTAAGATTAAAAGAATAATTATCACCAACTTTATACAATCTCTTCCAGAATATAAAAGAGGAGGGATTGCTTCCTAACTCATTTTATGAGGCTAATATTATCCTGACAGCAAACACAAAGCGAAAATAGAAAACTAAAAATATTTCTCATAAATGTAGGTGCAAAAATCTTCAACAAAAAATTTTTTTTTAAATTTCAAATCAATGTGAGGGCACAATTGTTTAGGTTACATTGTTTTCAATTCTAAGGTAAAGTTCAAGTTGTAGTTGAGCCCTTCCCCTAGGGGGCATGCTGAACATTAGATGAGATCTTGCCAATAGCCCTCTCTCCTATTTCCTCTCCTTTCCCTCTTCTCTTCTCCTTCTAGACTATAATTGTGTTTTAACTGTCCTGTGGGTGTGTAGTTGTTTATATATTGGTTTCGTGTTAGTATTGAGTACGTTGGATTTTTTCCCCCATTCTTGAGATAATTTACTAAGAATGTGTTTCAATTCCATCCAGGTAAACACAAAAGATATAAAGTCTCATCTTTTCTTAATGGTTCCATGGTATACATATGCCACAGTTTGTTAGTCCATTAATGGGTTGATGGGTGTTTGGCTTGCTTGCACAACTTGGCAATTGTGAATTGAGCTGCATTAACCATTCTGGTGCAAATGTCCTTATGGTAAAGTGATTTTTTATTCTTCTTGGTAGATACCTAGTAATGGGATTTAGGGATCAAATGGAAGGTTGACTTTTAGTTCTTTAAGAATTATCCATACTTCTTTCCATAATGGTTGTTCTTCAACAAATTTTCACCAGTTATATCCAATAAAGTGTAAAAAGACTAGTAGTGTATCAAGACAAAGGGGATTTTTTTTTCCAGCTTACAAGACTGGTTCATTATTTGAAAATTAATTAATGTAATCTAACAAATATGAACTGTATTTGTCTAACAAAAATTGTAAAATTTGGGGGAAAATGAAAAAAGACTAAATGCTTGGATAGGAATAGCATGTTTATGAGCTGGGTTTGGTGGCTTATACCTATAATCCCAGTACTTTGGGAGGCCGAGATGGGAGAATTGCTTGAGGCCAGGAATTTGATACTAGCTTGGGCAACATAGTGAGACACTGTCTCTACAAAAAATAAACAAACTTAGCTGGGTGTGGCAGTGTATGCGGGTAGTCCAAGCTACTCAGGAGGCTGAGGAAGGAAGATTGCATAAACCGTGGAATTTGAGTTTGTAGTGAGCTATGATTGTGCCCCTGCGCTCTAACCTAGGCAACAGGGCAATACTCCATTTAAAAAACAATCAAATAAAAAAAAATCAAATCATGTTCATGGATTGAAATATTCAACATAGTAAATATGTCTGTCAATTCTCCCTAAATTCATTTATATGTTTAACAAAATTCCTGTCAAAAATTTAGCAAGTTGGAGGCACCCGTAGCTCAGTAAGTAGGGCGCTGGCCACATATACCAAAGCTGGCATGTTCCAACCCAGCCTGGACCAGCTAAAACAACAATGACAATTGCAACAAAAAAAAATAGCTGGGCATTGTGGCGGGCCCCTGTAATCCTAGCTACTTGGGAGGCTGAGGCAAGAGAATTGTTTAAGCCCAAGAGTTTGAGGTTGCTCTGAGCTGTGACGTACTCTACCCAGGGAGAGATTCTGTCTAAGAAAAAAAATATTCAGCAAGGTTTTTTTGTAGGCAGAGATGAACTTATTCAAAAATTTATATGGAAAGGGAAGGGCTCTAGAATAGCCAAAACAATTTTGAAAAGAATAAAGTGGGAGGAATCACTATTCCCAGTGCTAAGGCTTAAATATAGCTACAGGAAATTGTGGAGGAATAGATGTACAGATCAATAGAACAGAATAGAGAATCAGGCTTGGGCCTGTAGCTCGGTGGCTAGGGTGCCAGCCACATACACCAGAACTAGAGGGTTCCAATCCAGTCCGGGGCCTGCCAAACAACAATGACAGCTACAACCAAAAAACAGCTGGGCGTTGTGGCAGGTGCCTGTGTTCCCAGCTACTTGGGAGATGGAGGCAGGAGAATCGCTTGAGCCCAGGAGTTGGAGGTTGCTGTGAGCTGTGACACCATGGCACTCTACCCAGGACAACATAGTGAGACTCTGTCTCAAAAAATAAATAAATAAATAAATAAATTACAGAATAGAGAACCCAGAAATAGATTCACACAAATTAAACAAAGAAGCAAAAACAATCCAATGGAGGAAAGATATCAATAATTTTCAATAAATGGTGCTGAAATGGCCAAAAAAGGAAAAGGAAATCTCAACCTAAACTTCAGACCTTATGAAAGTTAGCTCAAGATGGATCATGGACTTTTGCATAAAAAAAAACTATAAAACATCTGGGAAAAATCCAGGACATAAATCTTTGGGACCTCGGACTAGGCAAAAGGTCTTAGATTTGACACCAATTGTATGGTTCATAAAAGGAAGAAATTGATCAATTGGACCTCATCAATTTTTTTAAAATATGCTCTATGGAAGACTGGTGAGAGGATAAAAAGAAATGATAGGTTGGGAGAAAATATTGCAAACCACTTATCTAACAAAGAAATAGCATCTAGATGGCTTGGTGCCTGTAGCTCAGTGGCTAGGGCGCCAGCCACATACACTGGAGCTGGCAGGTTTGAATCCAGCCTGTGCCTGCCAAACAACAATGACAACTACAACCAAAAAATAGCTGGACATTGTGGGAGGCACCTATAGTCCCAGCTACTTGGGAGGCTGAGGCAAGAGAATCACTTAACCCCAAGAGTTGAGCCACAGGCGCTGAGCCCAGCTACATTTCTTAAAGCCAAACTCTACCTCTTGTACTTCCTTGCTTGGGATAAAGGAATTTTTCTTTAGAAACAGTGCGAAGAATGACAACATACATTAAAAAAAAAAATAAAACTACTTTTAAAGAAAATGCCTAACCAGTTTTTAATACAGATATCACTGAAATTACCACTTTCTTTTCTATTTTCTTGGTTTTCAGCTCAGGCTATATTCTCTAACTCATACTGTGAAGACAAAGATGTTTTTGATTCAGAAATATATGAAATCTACATAGTCTTAATTAAAATAAAGAAAATTCCTTAACCTTAATAAAAATTCAAAAAAATCAAACAATCCAATTAGAAAATGGGCAAAAAAAAAAAAAAAAAGAAAAAAGAAAAGAAAATGGGCAAAAGATATGCACAGATGGACATTTCACCAAAGAAGATACATAAATATGGTAAATAAGCATATGAAAGGATGTTCAACAACAATAGCAATTAGAGAAAAGCAAATGAAAACTACAATGAGATATGACTACACACTTATGAGAATGGCTAACTGTGATGTGGAGGTGGGGAAACTAGTATTGCTGGTGGGAATATAAAATAAAATGGTACAGCCCTTCTGGAGAATAGGTTGGCAGTTTCTTTTCAAACTAAACATGGACTTACTATATGATCCAACAATTGCTTTCTTAGTATTCCTGAGAAACTAAAACTTATTTTCTTGCAGAAACACATATGCAAATGTCCCCAGCAGCTTTATTCCTAATGTATAGTCTCAAACTAGAAATGCTCCCAAATAAATGTCCTTCAGTGGGTGAATAGTTAAACTGTGGTATATCTGTAGAATAATATTTAGTATTAAAAAAATCCGAACTATTAATACATGGTATAGTCTAGATGAACCTCAAAAAAGCATGCTGAATTTAAAAAGGCAACTTAAAATGGGTAGAGTGCCATGGCATCACAGCTTATAGCAACCTCCAACTCCTGGGGCTCAAGCGAGTCTCCTGCCTCCACCTCCCAAGTAGCTGGGACCACAGGCACCCGCCACAACGCCTGGCCATTTTTTGGTTGCAGCCATCATTGTTATTTGGCGGGCCGGGGCCGGGGATTGGAACCCGCCACCTTAGGTGTATGTGACTGGCGCCTTAGCTGATTGAGCCACAGGCGCCAAGCCACAGCCAAGTATCTTGACTGTGGTTATATGAAGCTATACAGGTGATAAAACTGCATATACGGTTCAGCGCCTGTGGCTCAGGCGGCTAAGGCGCCAGCCACGTACACATAAGGTGGTGAGTTCCAATCCCTGGCCTGGGCCCACCAAACAACAATGATGGCTGCAACCAAGAAATGGCCAGGCGTGTGGCGGGCGCCTGTGGTCCCAGCTACTTGGGAGGCGGAGGCAGGAGACTGGCTTGAGCCCAGGAGTTGGAGGTTGCTGTGAGCTGTGATGCCATAGCACTCTACCCAGGGGGATAGCTTGAGGCTCCTTCTCAAGAAAAAAAAAAAAA
>CAUYQV010041207.1:0-13054 GCA_963574575.1 Galagoides demidoff
AAAAGGAGTTCAAACCACAGTAAGTATATTCTCTTTTTTTCACTCTTTTCTTTTTGGTATACATAATTTAAGCGTGTCGGGGAAGTTTAACTATAGGTTCAAGTGTGCCATGAGATAAAAAAGGTTGAAAGGGTGGCTCAGTGCCCATAGCTCAGTGAGTAGGGTGCCGGCCACATAGACCAAGGCTGGAAGGTTTGAGTCTGGCCTAGGCCTGCAAAACAACAATGACAACTACAACCAAAAAATAGCTGGGCATTGTGGTGGGCACCTGTACTCCCAGCTACTAGGGAGGCTGAGGCAAGAGAATCGCTAAGAGGTTGAGGTTGCTGTGAGCTGTGACACCATAGCACTCTACTGAGGATGACATAATGAGACTCTGTCTCCAAAAAAAAAAAAAAAAAAGGTTGAAAGGCTGGGCACGGTGACTCACCTCTATAATCTAGCACTTTGGGACTGAGAACAGGCAGATTGCTTGAGCTCAGGAGTTCAAGACCAGCCTCAGCAAGACCCTGTCTCTACTAAAAATAGAAAAAACTAGCCAGGCATTGTGGTGAGTGCCCATAGTCCCAGCTACTCAGGAAACTGAGGGATGGGATCGCTTGAGCCAAAGAGTTTGAGGTTGCTGTGAGCTATGACAGTCTACCCAGGGCCCTAGAGTAAGACTCTTTCTTTAAAAAAAAAAAAAAAGGTTGAGAACCTGCCCTTGATGGATTATGTTTGACTTATTTTTGACTCTACAGGAAAGATAAAAACCAGTCTTAAAGACTTCTTAAATGCGGGGCGGGGAGGAAGCACCTGTAATCCTGGCACTTCAGAAGGCTGAGGTAGGTGGATTGCCTGAGCTGAGGAATTCAAGACCAGCCTGAGCAAGAGTGAGAACCCAACCGGGTCTCTAAAAATAGCCAGGCGTTCTGGTAGGTACCTATAGTCCCAGCAACGTGGGAGGCTGAGGCAAGAGAATCGCTTAAGCCCAAGAGTTGGAAGTTGCTATGAGCTGTGATGCCATGGCACTCTACCAAGGGTGGCAAAGTGAGACTCTGTCTCAAAAAAAAAAAAAAGACTTTTAAAATGATATATATTAAAGAAACTAAGGACGGCAGTACTGTCCCCTCACAGGTCACTAATAGTGTCCATTTATCGAGCATCTACTTTGTGGCAGGCATTATCCTTATGAAGTGAGTGATTAATAGTCCCATTTTATGGATAAACAGCAAAGGCTCAGAGAGGTTAGGCCTTTTGCCCAACCAAGGTCATAAGAGATTCACAGCATGTACAGTGTTTATTTCCATCCCTGTGTAAAGTGACCATTCATGACATCAAAGCATAGCAGCTACTGGATCCTTAGAACAGCTTCAGTAGAACCTAAGTAAATTGACCACCCACCCAGGGGACTGCAGTCAACTGGGGGTCAGCACATGGAGGTGGTCACCTTAAACTAGGCCTACTGTACTGATAATGTACATGTGGTGAATGTCCAGTCTATAAAAATTAGGTCAACTTAAACAGGTGTCAATGTAGGGAGGTGGTCAACTATGGAGGCTTTATTGTCTTAAGTACGTACGTCCCCAAACCAAAAACTGAAGGGGAAATAACCTCTGACCACGGACACCAGATTTCAAATGTTTATAAACCACCTCCTCTCTGACTTCCTTTCAGACACTAATATCTTTTTTTTTTTTTTGAGACAGATCCTCAAGCTATCCCCCTGGATAGAGTGCCATGGCATCACAGCTCATAGCAACCTCCAACTCCTGCCTCCGCCTCCCAAGTAGCTGGGACCACAGGCGCCCACCACAACGCCCAGCCAATTTTTGGTTGCAGCCATCATTGTTGTTTGGCGGGCCCGGGCTGGGGATTCAAACCCACCACCTTAGGTGTACGTGGCTGGTGCCTTAGCCGATTGAGCCACAGGCGCCAAGCCCAGACACTAATATCTTAACTTACAACAGATTTCCTGCCAGGCATGGTACCTCACACCTAGCACTTTGGGAGACTAAGGTGGGAAAATTGCTTGAAGCCAGAAGTTTGAGGTCAGCCTGAGTAAGAGCTAGACCCCATGTCTATAAGAAAAAGAATTAAGGGGCGGCACCTGTGGCTCAGTGAGCAGGGCACCAGCCCCATATACCAAGGGTGGCGAGTTCAAATCCAGCCCCAGCCAAACTGCAACAACAAAATAGCCGGGCGTTGTGGCGGGTGTCTGTAGTCCCAGCTACTTGGGAGGCTGAGGCAGGAGACTCGCTTGAGCCCAGGAGTTGGAGGTTGCTGTGAGCTGTGATGCCACAGCACTCTACCCAGGGGGACAGCTTGAGGTTCTGTTTCAAAAAAAAATAAAAAGAATAGGTAGAATAGTCCCATCTAACAGGACCAGTCTCGGGGTGTCCAACCTGTGGGCCAGCGGGTTGGCTGTCATGAAAATTATGCACAGACTTTTTTTTGCTCATCGGCTTCCATTAGTGTTTGTATATTTACTGCATGGCCCAAGAAAACTCCTCTTCTTCTGATGTGAGGCAGAGAAGAGTAAAGGTTAGACATACCCCTGGAAGGAGAAATGAGTTTGGGCCTTCTGGATCTCTTAATTTTTGTTCTATTGACTCCCATAGATTAAATAGATGAATATTTAGGAACTTGGTATCTGAAATGAGGGATTAAGAATTTTATAGATGTTTTAAAAATCTCTCATACCCTCAGAAAACCATGTGTGGAGAGTGGCAGTGCATAATAAATGTAAACTGGATGGGGGAAATTTGTCTTTCCAGAAATTTTCATTACAATCTGATGGACAGCACTAAGGTTCAGATGCATAGTAAGAACACTGCATTCTTTGATTTGAGCCCATACCAGCCCCTCAGTACGTACTTGTCAAATCACATAGCCATTTGGAGAAATTAAACTGTGAGGTTTTAACTTGTTGTATCAGTTTTATAGAATTTCTCAAGCATTTATTAACCACATGCTTAGTCAGATGGTCTATATATTTGCAACCTACATGGCCACATTAAAGAGTCTTTTAAAATGTGAAGGAAAGAAGATTAATTCTCTAAGTGATTAAATGAATTAGGATTTAGTATGTAGATATCACACTTTCCTAGACAGGACTTGAGTCATGGGAACCAAGGTGAGGTCCACAATAGTGTTGGACAAGGGGACATGTAAGCTTCAAATCAGTCTTGTCTTCATTAGATCATTTCTCTCGCACTCCAGAGCAGCTGTGCATATATCAGCCTGTAAGCTCTTAATCTGAATGAAGAAGTCAAGAGAATTTAGTTTTTCCATAAAATGTTCGGTGTCTTAGCATTTGTTTGACCTGCAGTACTTCGAAACCTAAAGGACTAACCTTGACATTTTTAGAGTTTTTAAATTAAAACTAAGCTCAACAAAGCACTCTACACCCTCACCCCTAAAACCAACATGCCTGTAGATGACATTCATTAAAAATGCACGTGAGGATTAAGAGTTACTTATGAAATGAGCACAAAAGCCCAAGTCAAACAATTCTCAACATCCAGGTCTTCTGATAGGTGCCAATTTTATGAGCAATATAATATGATAAAATCCAATATAGAGAAACCTGTGATTGCCGTTGGAATGTGCTTTTTTTTTTGTAGTTTTTGGCTGGGGCTGGGTTTTGAACCTGCCACCTCCGGTATATGGGGCCAGTGCCTTACTCCTTTGAGCCACAGGCACCACCCTGGAATCTACTTTTTTAGGTTATGAATTTTTTTTTTTTTTTGAGACAGAGTCTCACTATGTCTCCCTTGGTAGAGTGCTTTAGCGTCACAGCTCACAGCAGCCTCAAACTCTTGGGCTCAAGCAATTCTCTTGTGTCAGCCTCCCAAGTAGCTGGGACTACAGGTGCCCGCCACAACACCTGGCTATTTTTTGTTGCAGTTGTCATTGTTGTTTAGCTGGCCTGGGCTGGATTCAAACCCTCCATCCTTGGGGTATGTGGCTAGCACCATAACTACTGTGCTACAGGCACCGAGCCATTAGGTTATGAAATATTAACAGCAGTGGAGTGACACAGGCTTTCCATGTTGTTCTCGTGATGATTAGGCTTATTTTTCAGTATGTGATGGCTACGTGTGCAACACATTGTCATGTAATACCACAACCCATGTATGCCTTCTTTTTTAGGCCTCCAAACCACAAGTACAACTTACCAAGGGTGCTGGTGACTCAAGCATGATATTGATGTTTAAAGTCCCTTCTCAACTTTGAATTCCAGAAGAGTGCTGCATGCACTTAATTATCTACATTAACATTTAGTTGAGAGGGTGCCACACAAGAAATTTTGTCCCCCAAGACATAATAAAAAAAAAAATCACTCCTAGGAATGCAGCAGATTTTTTCAAAATACAATTTATTGGCAAGACGCTCCCTACTTGAAACATTAATGCTTACCTGGACTGCTTCACAGTCCCTGAGCTGTTGGTGATTGCTAGTGACAGGTGAAATGGGAGAAGTTTCAACAGCTAGAACAGTTGTGGCCAAACTCTAGGGTACAGCAGAATCACAAATGGCTGGGCCCACCCTCAGGGATTTTGATTCAGTAAGTCTGGGGTAGGACTGAGAATTTGCATGTCTAACAAGTAGTCGTGTGATGCTGGTGCATGCTGGTCCCAGGCCCTGCACTTGGAAACCACACAGGGGTTTGGGGGAGAATGAAAGGCCTTCCCAGGTAGCTGATTTGAGCACTTCTCTTATGGTTCCCCTAGCTCAATGTTTTTCAACTTTTTTTTATCTCACGGCACACTTGAACCTATAGGTTAAACTTCTGTAGCACACTTAAATTATGTAGATCAAAAAAAAAGTAAAAAAAGAATATACTGTGCTTTGAACTTCTTTTGATAATAATTTAATTAATGATCTCTAATGATTTTTATGGCACATCAGTTGAAAATCATTGCCCTAGCCCTTTGTAGCCTTTTTACCCTCTCACTTTCAGGGAGAGAACTTTGTCCTAGTGCCAGGCCATCCATGTGTAGTGGGGATGAGATGATGTCTCTGTTTCTTTACTCTGCAGAGGGAGTGGATTTTCCTTTCTTTCTTTAAAGAGAGCTCAGTAAATAAAAGGCAAGGAAAAAAAAAACCTAGATGAAATGAGAAGAAGAAAAGAAAAAAATAGAATGTTTGGAAAAACTGGAACCTAGAACAACTGGATTTTAGCCCTAAGCCTCAAGGGACCACATAGTGATGAGTCGGGGCTCAGAGGCATGGGTACAGAAACTGAGCATGTAAGGAAATTCACATACCTCCATCTCCCTCCAAAAGGCTTCAGTTTACTGAGTCTACGTTTTGAAAAGCTACTTGGAATGAGTTCTCAGCCTCTGATTTGCCCATCTAGCGTGAGCAGAGAAGGGTTTTGTAGCGCTTTTGCATTTTGATAAGCTCTCCAATGTTCTGGCTTTGAAACTGGACTCACGTTTTCTTTTCTCCTCCATACTTACTTAGAGGCAGTTTCTTATTTGTTTGACATGGTCTTTATGTTTTGCTTTGGCATTTGTTAAATTTGAATCTTTTTTTTTTTTTTGAGACGGAGCCTCAAGCTGTCACTCTGGGTAGAATGCTGTGGCATCACAGCTCACAGCAACCTCCAACTCCTGGGCTCAAGCGAGTCTCCTGCCTCTGCCTCCCAAGTAGCTGGGACCACAGGCGTCTGCCACAACACCCGGCCATTTTTTTAGTTGCAGCCATCATTGTTGTTTTGGCAGGCCCGGGCTGGATTCGAACCCGCCACCTTAAGTGTATGTGGCTGGCACTTTAGCTACTTGAGCCACAGGTGCCCAGCCCTGCCCATTTTTTTAAATAGGGTTGTTTTCTTGCTATTGAGTTAAGATCCTTACATATTTTGAATATTAACCCCTTATCAGATACATAGTTTGCAAATAGTTTCTTCTATTCCCTAAGTTGTCTCTTCATTCCATTGATTGTTTCTTTAGCTATGCAGAAGCTTTTTAGTTTGCTGTAACCCCGTTTGTCTATTTTTGCTTTTGTTGTCTATACTTTTGTAGTTCTATCTAAAAAATCATTGCCCACATTGGTGTCTTAGAGATTTCCCCCTGTTTTCTTCTAGTAATTTTACAGTTTCAGGTCTTACATTTAAGTCTTTAATATGTATCAACTTAATTGTTTTGAGACAAGGTCCCACTCTATCACCCAGGCTAGACTACAGAGGTCCAATCATATCTCACTGTAACCTTGAATTCCCGGCTTTAAGCAATCTTCCCCTCTCAGCCTCCTGAGAAGCTTGAGCTATAGACATACACCACAATGCCTAGCTGTTTTTTTTTCTTTTTTTTTTTTTTTAATTTGGTAGAGATGGAGGTCTCACTCTTTTGCTCAGTCTAGTGATGAAATCATGGCCACAAGCAATCCTCCCACTTTGGCCTCCCAAAGTGCTGGAATTATAGGCATGCAGGTCAGCAGAGACAGAGCACACTGGGCCCTATACACCATTCTGTTCCCTTCATGTTTTGTCCCCACTGAGTGCAGAGATAACCATATCATCGGATTGAACTGATTTTTACACTTGGCATGAGGTCTAATTCAATGCTCTACATATGGATATCTAGTTTTCCCAACACCATTTATTGAAGAGATTGTCCTTTCTCTATGTGTATATTCTTGGCATCTTTGTCAAAAACCAATTGACTGTAAATTCATGGATGTATTTCTGAACTCCTATTCTGTTCTATTGGTGTATGCATCTACTTTTATGCCAGTACCATGCTGTTTTGATTATTAAAGCTTTGTAGTATATTTTTAGATCAGGTAACATAATGCTACCAATCTTTGCTCAAGATTGCTTTGACTATTCAGGATCTTTTGTGGTTCCATACAAATTTTAGGATTTTTTTTTCTATCTCTGAAAAACGCCATTGGAATTTTGGTAGAGAATGCATCAAATCTGTAGATTGCTTTGGGAAGTATGAACATTTTAACAATAGTAATTCTTCCAATCCATGAGCACAAGGCATTTTTTCATTTGTTTGAGCCTTCTTTATTTAATAGTTCTCAGTGTACAGATCTTTCATTTCCTTGGTTAAATTTGTTCCTAAGGATTTCTTTTGTATCTGTTGTAAATGGGATTGTTTATTGATATGTTTTTTGAACTGTTACAACAAAAGTAAAAACACACCACAAAGGAAACAACAAACAGAGCAAAAAAAGCAACTTAGGAAATGGGAGAAAATGTTTGAAAACCATTTGTCCAATAAGAGGTTAACATTCAAAATGTGTGAAGAAGTGTACACCTGGTGGTAATGTAAATGTAAATTAGTAGAGCTACTAGGGAAAACAGAAGATTAGAATGTTAAGTTGACTATTACCAAAAAACAAAAGATAACGAATGCTGGCAAGAATATTTGAGAGCTTTCACTATGGTTCTGAAAAAACAGCTTGTGGGGCATTTTTCTGGTCAGCAGAGACAGAGCACACTGGGCCCTATACACCGTTCTGTTCCCTTCACGTTTTGTCCCCACTGAGTGCAGAGATAACCTAAATCTGTGGCTTGTGACTGTGCTCCAAGCTGATGGATAGAGGGGGAGGGTGTGCAAACCCTTACCCCACAACTGGTGGAATATTAATAATTCACCTGTAGGGCAGCACCTGTAGCTCAGTGAGTAGGCGGCCAGCCCCATATACCGAGGGTGGTGGATTCAAACCTGGCCCCGGCTAAACTGCAACAAAAAAATAGCTGGGGCTTGGCACCTGTAGCTCAAGTGGCTAAGGCGCCAGCCACATACACCTAAGGTGGCACGTTCAAATCCAGCCCAGGCCCGCCAAACAATAATGACGGCTGCAACCAAGAAAAAAAATAGCCAGGCATTGTGGTGGGCGCCTGTGGTCCCAGCTACTTGAGAGGCTGAGGCAGGAGACTCGCTTGAGCCCAGGAGTTGGAGGTTGCTGTGAGCTGTGATGATGCCACGGCACTCTACCCAGGGGTACAGCTTGAGGCTCTGTTTCAAAAAAAAAAAATAGCCGGGCATTGTAGCAGGCGTCTGTAGTCCCAGCTACTGGGGAGGCCGAGGCAAGAGAATTGCCTAAGCCCAAGAGCTGGAGGTTGCTGTGAGCTGTGATGCCACAGCACTCTACGGAGGGGGACAGAGTAAAACTCTGTATCTAAAAAAATAATAATAATAATTTGCCTCTGCTTACCAATCCCCTGAAGGGCTCAACTGCAACTTGAACTTTACCTTAGAAATGCAAACAACGTAAGCTAATCATTTGTACCCTCATGTTAATCTAAAATTTAAAAAAAAAAAAAAAAAAGAATTTGGCAAAGCCCAAGTCTCCCAAACTGTCATTGAGAAGCTCTTAAGCATGAATGAGAGGGTTGACTCTTCCCAGACAAGCAAGGACAGAGGAAACGAACGCCACGAGCAAGCAGGGATCAGCTACTCAGAGGATCCAGACACCCTCTGCCAAGGAAAATCCTACTTGTAAAAATAAGAGGATTATTTGGCTGTGAAATTTGCTTAATAATTGAGTAGGAAACTTATTTTGATTCCCGAGGAAAAAGCCAGACATTAAGTAATGTAAATTCCTGTTCAGCCAGGAGGTAAATAAGCAGAAAATATGAATTACTAGATTCTTTCCTGCATGCCAGACCCACATTCTATTTCACGGGAAAGAAACAAAGAAAATAAAAGTCTCTGACATCTGGATTTTCCTCTAACCAGCAAAATGCCAGAATGGGTTGGGGAGGGAAGTGCTTGCATGTTCCCATCCTTTGCTCTCTCTGTGTCTACCTGGGGCCCCTCAGAGGACCCCACAGAGGACCAACCATGTCCCCCGGTGTGTGTTTGTTTGTTTATTGTTTTTAACCACTCAGCCCTCCTGTGGGCTAGTAGAGAGAGTGGCTGATGACCAGGCAATGACAGTAAACAGCCATCAGTCAACACTCCAGTGAGCGGAAGCCCTGGAAAAAGAGGGAGCAGGGTCGGCTCACCCAGCCAGAGGGGCGGGATGAGGGAAGACTTGCATGGATTTCACCTTTCACACAGCTCAGGATTGTTTGTATTTGTTCTAAGCAAATACACAGTGGTTTGACATTCCTCTTAAAAGGTGGCTGATGATAAAGCACATGTCACATTGGAGAGCTGGAGAAAGCCCCACCTGTACATTTGAGTTCTTATGCATCAGAATAACTGCTAGGATTTTCTGAACACTGATCCCATTCCAGACATTGGAATGAGCACTGAGAGTCTTCGCTCATTCAATCCTCAGAAGTCCATGAGACCAATGCAGTGGTTAAGACACAAGGCAGGGCTTGAATCTGCCTCCTCCTACAAACACTGACTGTATGACTGAGTGACTTCCCTGTGCCTCAGTTTCCTCATCTGTAAAACGGGTATGATTATAGTTCTGACCTCATTTAACACGGACGTGAAAATTAGATGGGGCATCATATGACCAGCATCTGGAACTGGAACGTAGTCTGCACTGTACAAGTGTGGCATCGTCATCACAGGTGAGATAACTGAAGTTTAAAGGGAAGAAGGCTAAGCCCACAGCCCTGGTCTATGCTCAAGCTCATTGTCAAGCCCCTGCCTTACCCACACAGCTGCTAGGTCACATTCTTCAAGCTCCTATCCTGTGAACACCTCAAGAAGCAAGGACTTCACGTCTCTCCCTGTGGAATTAATTGTGCTGGAAGTCTAGGTGGATGTGGACCTTCTCTCCCTGAGTTCCTGCCCGCCTGCCCACAAACTTCCTTCCCTGACATAAAGCACTCCTGGGCACTCTTCTGGCTTCCACTTGCCATACTATGTGCTTTTCTAAAAGGATGCAGGCCACACACAGTGGCTCACGCCTGTAATCCCAGCACTTTGGGAAGCCAAGGCAGGTGGATTCCTTGAGCTCAGATGTTCAAGACCAGCCTGAGCAAGAGCAAGCCCCCATCTCTACTAAAAATAGAAAAATTAGCCAGGTGTTGTGGTAGGCGTTTGTAGTCCCAGCTACTCAGGAGGCTGAGGCAAGAGGATCATTTGAGGTTGCTGTGAGCTGTGATGGCACAGCACTCTACCCAGAGCAACAGATTGAGACTGTCTCAAAAAAGAAATAAAAAATAAAAACATAAAAAGATGCAGACACGCAAGCCCATCCCACACCAGACCGTATCATTACTTTAACCAGAGAGAAGGCATCAAGCAGTGACTTCCCAGTGTCCTCCCTCCATCCCACCTGGGTGATTTATTCTAAACACATGCCCATCCATCCTCTCAGCCCCAAAGGCCAGACCCTTACTTTTGGTAAAGAAAGGAGACAGAAAAAAGATAGCCGCTAACTCAACTCTAGTCTGGTTTTCTTTTCTTTCATGCCATTCTTCCCCATAAAGGAGAAAAAAGAAAAGAATTAAAACTTCGACTGTTAGAAAGACCTTACGCAGCCGAATAGTGTTGTGGACGCGTTTATTAAGAAACGATTTCCTGAGGAGCTAATGTGCACCAGACACCGCTGCTCAGGACTCCCCTCTCCTGAGAGGACCATTGTGATACTTCTCGGTATTGATGCTTTGCTATTCAAGGAATTTGAATTAGCCTTAATAGTAATAACTCTACACTTCGCTGGCCCACTTCCCTGCTGGCTCCCAGGGTTCTACATCTTGTGAAAAGTGTTCTTTCTTTAGTTCATTGTCTACGGTTACCATTGGCTTGTGAGCGTGTTGAGACAGTTTAAAGTTGTCTGGTAGGTGCAGCACCTGGACCCCCATCATGGACAGTTCCTATTAATTTATTTTCTTTCTACTGCTATCAATGAGTCAGACTTTGTTTCTTTGCATGCCTGTGGTTCTTTGTTGAATACTGGCTATTTTGAATATATGGCAACACTGGGAATCCAATTCTCCTCACTTCCTGGCGTTTGTTGTTGTTGCCTGTTGTGGATTGCCATTGTTTTCTTGTTTACTGCATTTTCTAAACTTTTGTTTTTTTTGGTAGAGACAGAGTCTCACTTTGTCACCCTCGGTAGAGTGCTGTAGCATCACAGCTCACAGCAACCTCCAACTCCTGGACTGAGGCAATTCTCTTGCCTCAGCCTCCCAAGTAGCTGGGGCTTTTTTAAACCATTTTTTGTAAAATCTATAAAGTGTAAAAATATTAGCCAGTCATGGTGGCCTATGCCTGGTCATCTCAGCTACTCAGGAGACTGAAGTAGGAGGATCATTTCAGTCCAGGATTTGGAGACCAGCCTGGGCAACATAAGGAGACCCTATCTCAAAAATAAATTAATTCATTAAATAAAATGCCTGGAGCCAACAAAAAGAAAAAAGCAAGGAAGAAAGGGAGGGAGGGGGTAGGAAGGACTATCTTAGTCCTTGCAAACCAGGCGTTTGTGGGCACTCTTTCAACACTTAGCAAGGCCATTTATACTCTGCCTTAGTCACTTCCTACTCGCACATAGCTGAGGGCCTAGGGCCTTCTCAGGCCTTTTTGGAACATGCATCTCCATCTGGGCCTGCACATAGCTTTCCTGATGCCGCTGGTGTATGTGGAAGCTTGTAAAAAGCCCTTACATAAAAGAAATGGGAAAAATAAATACATAAAAAGCAAAAGAAATTCAAAAATCAAAACTCATCTCTTTTCCCCACCTTTTCCGTCCATGTCTCCTGTTCTATTTCTGGCTTGCTCCAAGTGTTTTCCCTTCCCCAGGCTGTTGGGGCCAGTACGTGTGTCCTTAAATTCTTTTGTCAAAAGCTGTTAGGGAAGCCCTCTAAGTCCTAGAAATGCCCTGAGTAAGAAAATCGGGAGCCTTTCTGCTAGTCCTTAAGGAAGTCACCAGGCAGGTTGAGACATGCAACCACAGTCCACTGAGAATAAATTTTGGAGGGTGGCGCCTGTGGCTCAGTGAGTAGGGTGCCGGCCTCATATACGGAGGGTGGTGGGTTAGAGCCTGTCCCCAGTCAAACTATAAGAAAAAATAGCCAGGCGTTGTGATGGGCACCTGTAGCCCCAGCTACTCGGGAGGCTGGGGCAAGAGAATCGCCTAAGCCCAAGAGCTGGAGGTTGCTGTGAACTGTGATACCACAGCACTCTACTGAGGGTGACAGAGTGAGACTCTGTCTCTAAAATAAATAAATAAAGAAAATAAATTTTGTATTGCTTACTCTGCACAGAAGCACAGGCCACCATTCTATTCTCATGGCCACTGCTAACTTGGAGCATGCGGGACAGTGGGTGGGCAATCAAAAAAGTCATTGCAGGCCAGGCACAGTGGCTCACACTCATAGTAATCCTAGTTCTGTGGGAGGCCCAGGCAGGTGGATTGCCTGAGCTTAGGAGTTTGAGACCAGCCTGAGCAAAGGGAGACCACGTCTCTACTAAAAATAGAAAAGCTAGCCCATGTTGTGGCAGGTGCCTGCAGTCCCAGCTACTCAGAGACTGAAAGAGGATGGCTTGAACCCAGCAGTTCGAGGTTGCTGTGAGCTATGACACCATGGCAATCAACCCAGGGCAACTGAGTGAGACTCTGTCAAAAAAAAAAGAAAAGAAAAGTCATTGCACTCTTACCAAAAGGCAGAACTTTCTCTCCTTACCAACTTTTCATTTGGTGGTTGTAAGTTTGTTTTTCAGATGGATTGCAGACTAATCCTGAAGCTGATTTGGCCAGCTTATTACTTGAGTTTTCTTACTCACCATTTTGGGCTCCATAGTACCTTTAAAGCACTTTTCTGTGTTTGGGGAAATGCCTGTATTGTGAGTCTATAGATCCCCAAAGTGGAGGCCAGGACTTATGCCCCCAAGCTCACTTGCAGCCAGTAGCTCTTGTAGGGCCTAGCAAGACTGGCTCTCCATCTCACAGATATATTGAAAAATTAATTTGCTGTGGCTCAGCGCCTGTGGCTCAATCGGCTAAGGTGCGAGCCACATATACCTAAGGTGGCGGGTTCGAATTCCCAGCCCGGGCCCGCCAGACAACAATGATGGCTGCAACCAAAAAATGGCCGGGCATTGTGGCGGGCGCCTGTGGTCCCAGCTACTTGAGAGGCGGAGGCAGGAGACTCGCTTGAGCCCAGGAGTTGGAGGTTGCTATGAGCTGTGATGCCATGGCACTC
>CAUYQV010041209.1:0-22652 GCA_963574575.1 Galagoides demidoff
GAGTAGGAGCTGTGCAACTACTAGTGCTCAAAAGCCAGTACCAACCACTGTCCCCTTCAGACCTAGAACTAGAACCCATCCAGTCCCAAGATTGGGACACTTAGACACAAGTAAAGAGGGGAATGAAAGAACAAGACCCACGTCATCCTAAGCTTAAGTTTTGGTTTCCCCAAAGTTAAGTTTCAGGTTCTCAGAAGTCAGGACACAGGCACATGATGCCAACTCAGTGGCCCCTACCAATCAGAACGGTGCACGACCTCATGTAGAGGTCACTCTTTTACCCTCACCCATAAAAGCCACCCTCCCCCTTAGAACGGGGCCTTCAGCCTGATCTTGCTGTGCCGAGATATTGGAGGCCCAGGCTCTCGAGCTTGAATAAACTCTCTCCTGCTTTTGCATTGGACCCTGGCTCCCTGGTTGTTCGTGGGGACATCGTGATCTGAGCACAACAGGGGAATTATCTTTCAAAAGCTACTTCTTGCTGGTAATAAACGAAGATACAGGGGAAGGCAGTTAGAAGTTCTTTTTCCTAACTTAATAAACTTTTGCAATCTGTTCCCAAACTTTTCTCTCTGCTGTTTTATCAAACGCTTTTCTCCCAAGGCTAACTAATGGCTTTTGTTAACTAAAGGTTCTTATCTCCTAGTTCTTTCTCCTAGTTCTATCTTTTCTCTTTCCTTCTTGTCTAAAGGCTTTTTTCTCCAGCCACTTCACAGAAGAGACTAAAGGTTTTTATCGGCTTTTTTTCCCACAGGAGAGGTAGTTACAATTTGGAAAGAGAAAGCACAGGAAAGAAGAGGAAAAACCAGATGAGAAAGGCCTGTTGTTGGCTGTCTTTTTCTTAGATATTTCTTTTCCCTCTAAATATTTTTATTTCCTCTCTCTCTTTCTTATTTGCTAAAGCTTATTTCCCTCTCAATCCACATTCACCAAATACTGCTGACTATGCCATTTGTCACAGCCCACCGCTGCCACTGCTTGTCAGGACCAGGGACTGGCCAGATCTCGGGCTGGCTTATTTAAGTTCTCGAGGCAGACCAATATGCTATTATATCACTCTGGAACAATTACTCTTAGGTGCCTGAAGGCTATTTACTTTAGTAGGAGGGAGAGAGAGAGAGAAAGATAGTCTTTGAGAGTAAAGTAGTCTTAGAATAGATCTTGACAGTCTTTAGCAGAGCTAACTTCAGCAGAGAGATGCCATGCTGGCATTCCACAAGCTGGAGAGGAGTCAGAGTAAGCAGATCGGTGATAGAATGAGCTCATTCCCACTGCCTTCTCCTCCAGCCTAATATAAGGCTGATCTCACGCCTCTCAACACTACAGGAACAGAGACTGCCAATTTACCAATGCTCTCATCTCTTGAGCGCTCTTATGCTTGTTGCTAGAGCTAAATACCTCCCCATGCCATTTCACCAAGGTGTTCCATTACTGACCTATAGAGATGTTACTTATAACTCTCACTCCTCCTAGCCATAGGCTATAGGGGATGTTACAAAGTATCAAGCAATAAGTGAATGAATGAAGTAAGGAAGGAATGAACAAGCAGTGGCTAGGGTTTTCCTGCTGGCCTTCAGCCATGTCATGCACATGAGGATCTTTGTAATCCGTCCCTTTGGGATCCACACCTTTTATAGGTTTGGAGCATTTGGTGACCTTTCTGTCTAGAGTGACAGCCTATTGAGGGCATGGGAAAACTACTACTCAGCCTCCCTTTGCAGACATCAGATCTCGAAGAAACATTCACCAGAGGCCCTGAGAAGCCAGGTCCTGCTCTAGTTTCTAGAAGGGAGAACCAACTCACCTGTGTGACTATGAACCTGGTGACAGCTTCTTTCATTCTCTATTACCCTTTCTTCCTGCAGAAAAATGACACCAGTCAATCTTGAGGGGTAATAACAAACAGTATCCAGTATCCGTTGACTGTTTCCCATGGACTGGCCTGGTGCTCTGCAAACAGGACCCTGATTACTCCCCACAACGTGCTGTGAGGCATTATTATTCACTTTAGAGATGAAAACACTGAGGCTGAAGTAAGTTGACCAAGGTCAAGATGTTGGTAATCAGCAGATTGGGGCCCTAATAATCTTAAATCCACCCTTTCTAACTGCCATATTTTATTCAGTGAACCAAACACTGTGCTGGGGTGAATAACATGGGTTCTTGTTTTTAAGAAACTGACAGAAGACTGGGAAAAGACAAGAAATGAGCACACAGATACATACATGCACATGATGATCAAAACTGGGAGGGAAAGGGGTGCTGAGACACAGCATAAAGGAGTCCCTGTTACCCAGGGTCACACAGGGAATTCTCAGAGGAGGAGGCCTCTGCACTTGATGAAGGCATTGCACTCAGAGTGGTTCTGGAAAAGACTAAACTCATATATTTCTTTGACCAAAGGTGTTCTGGAGGTAAAGAGAGTAGTAGAAGATTACTTTGTGTGGAAGAAACTGGTCTTGAGTCTCAACAACATAATCTCATTTGATGTCCCTCCAACTCATCCTGCTGAGAGACTCTTGGATCCCCCCACACTGACTAATAGTCACTGTACCACAGTGCTCTGTCTCCTCCACATTGTACTTTCCTTGGTTTCTTTTTTCTACCTCCCATTCCCAAGTGTTCTCCTCCATCTCTTCAACTATCCTTCAAGCTCAGGTTCGTCCTCCACAGGGAAACTTTCCTGGATAACTCTGAGCCATACAGACTGATGTCCCCCCATGACCTTATATTTATGAACCCTCCCACATATTCCCCATTCACCCACCCACCCACACATCCATCCACTCAATCACCTATTCACCCACCCACCCACTCATCTATTCACCCATCCATCCACCCATTCATCCATCTTCCCATCTACCTAACAGCCCATCCACCTGCTACCCATTTACTCATTCACCTACCCAACTATCCATCCCCCATCTCCCCACCCATCCACCCATCCATCCATCCATCCTCCCATCTACCCAACTGCCCATCTACCTGTCCATTCATTTATTCGTCTACCCACTCATCTATCCACCCACCCATCTACCCACCACATATGTATATTAGTCAGGGTCTCCAAGGAAACTCAAAATGTGTGTTGTATGTAAAAATTATAATACATATCTTTACAATAAATACCTTTACATAATGTACAATAATACTGTATAATTATAATAAGTCTCAATTTACACACACACACACACACAGATTTATTTGAAGAAATTGGCTCAGATGATTATTGAGGCAAAGAAGTCCCAAGACCTGCAAGATGCATTTACAGGCTTGAAACTCAGGAAAAGATCATACTTCAGTTTGAATCTGAAGACGGGAAAAATGGCGAAGTCCCACTTTGAAATTAACCTAAAAGTTAAACTAAAGGAATTCTTTCTTAGCCTTTCTGTTCTCTTTAGGCCTTTTACCCACATTAGTGAGGGCAATCTAATTTCTGTGTCTACTGATTTAAATGTTCATCTCATGCAAAAACACATAGAAAAACCAAGAACAATGTTTGAACAAACATCTAGGCACCCTGTGGTCCAGTCATGTTGATATATAAAATTAATCATCATAGCATCCATGCATCCAGCCAGAATACATGCTCTGAATACTAGGTACAAAGTGCTGCTATGCTGCTGCATTTACTGTATTTGTTACACCAACATGCAGTTAAACATGTAAGATTTTATTAGGGGAACCTGTCATGTAGGAGAAACTGGGGAGGGACCTGAAGAAGGCCGATAAAGCCATTAGACTGCAAAGCACATCTGACATTCCCATTGAGGGAGAGCAGGAGAATAGGCTGGGAGAAGCACTCTAAGTGGAACACAGGCTAAGGGTGGAGGTACAGGGTCCTTGGGAGCCTATGAGCCATAATCTACTGTCAGAGGAGTCCCTCATCTTCTAGGAATGGGCTGGTCTTAGTTTCCTGCTGTGGATAGTCACTGGTAAGAAGCTTCCTGGGGTAGTGTGGCCGTGATGTAAATGTGTTCGTTTCAGGGAGCAGCAGTGGGGGCTTCTATGCAGTAGGAGGTCTGTGAGAAGTGTTCTCATGGCCAGCATGCTCAGCCCTTGTGTTGTGGCACACACACTTACTTCTCCATGTAGATTTGGGGAGCAACTCTTCATGAATCCCAGGAGCTCTTCTTACAGAGAGAAGAGTTCTTACCAGTGGAAAATGAAGACAAGGGGTGTGTACACCCTGGCTGGCTCACCCCTTGGTGGTCACTTGCCATGGACTGAACTCCAGCTCTCCCAGTAGCATCCTCATTCCTGCATCCCATATTGACTTTTATCTCCTTCCTCACTCGTTATCCCACTCCCTCACCTGGCTTCCTGGGATCACCTCTCCAGTCTGTCACCCTTACTCATTCTGTCTCAGGATATGCTTCTGAAGGAACTCAAAACACCAAGGGAACTTCTAATAAGTCCATTTGCAAAATACTTTCTTTTCTCCAGGGAAACATTTAGGCTTTAATTTCACTGTTCAGAGAGGATAGCTCTTCCTGCAAAGTATCACACAGAGCACTCAGTAGGCCATCCAGAGAGTCCTTACGTTTCTTTTAGGTTCACCATCCAGATGCCCAAGCCATGTAGAAGATTGTTGCATATATATTATGAGGTGTCCATGTTTGAAAAGTAGACAATACTTAGTGTAGGAATTAATTCCTGAAGCACTTTGTTTCAAAAATGCTAAGTGTTAAATAGTGTGAGTTCAAAGCCAACTTTGGCATTGTGTAGGTGTAAAGGGTTATTAGTTATCTACATGCATCTGACCGCTAATGGTAATGACAATTCATAAACACCCTGATAATTTTCAATTTGTTGAGAGGACAATTCTTACCAGTGACAAATGGAATAGGAGTGTGTACACCCTGGCTGTCCCACCCATTGGTGGTGAGACATAATTGAATTTAAATTAATTAGCATTACAAATCACATAGTGTCCACAAGTCATGGGCTGACCCAGACCTTGGAGAGGTAAGACTGTGGGAGTGTTCTCCGACGCAACGCCTGCTTTCACTAGTGGGCAAGGCTGCCCAGACACCTGTGAGCACAGGGGGAAGAGAGGAAGGCAGGAGGCTCTCACAGAATTCAAGAGGCTCTTGAACTTTGAATTTGTAACAAACCCTCATTCTGATCTCACATCAGTGTGCATTAAAACTGAATACCAAATATGCAGCTTTTGCGTTTAGAGCACATATGAAATTGTTATTCTTGGCCCCTGCTGTCCACTTGTGGTTATTTGGGGCCATGGGACCAGTTCCAGGTCAAGCTTTTATTTTTCCCCCCTTGGCCCCCTGGCCAGCCCTTTGCCCACAACCCTGCAGTCACTAGGCTGAGCCCAGCCTTCCCTTCTAGCCCACCAGGCCTAAAGCTCATGCCCAAGCTTTTATTTTTATTGTATTTTTTATTTTTTTTATTAAATCATAACTTTGTACATAGATGCATTTATGGGGTTCAGTGTACTGCTTTGATGTACAATGTAAAGTGCTTACATTGAACTAATATATCCATCATGATTATACTCATTTATTAATAGTTTTGAAATGTACCATTGCATCATGCACATTAGGTGAGGTACCCCCAAATCACCCCCCTCCTTCCTTATCCCCCCTCCTAGGTCAAGCTTTTAATTGCTGATTTGAAACCCTCCCCCAAGCTCTTTTTGCCCATTGCCACCATTCCAGACAGTGGGAGCTTGGTCATCCTGGCCTCCCAGATAACCTGTGTCAGACATACAGCCATGTAATGGACATGTATCACAAGCAAGAAACAAATCTTCATCATTTTAAGCTACTGAAATTTGGAGCTTTTATCTATTACTGCAAAATAGCATTCATATATTCTTTGCAGAAGCTGCTGTCCAGAAAGTCTCCTAGGCCCTACAGGAAGCCCCTCAAAGGTGCTATGCCAGCCTATACATTTTTTTGAAACAGTCTCACCCTGTCACCCTGGGTAGAGTGCCATTGCATCATAGTGCACAGTAACTTCAGTCTCTTGGGCTTAAATAATCCTCCTACCTCAGCCTCCTGAATAGCTGGGATTATAGGCACCTGAGACTATGCCCAGCTAGTCTTCTGTTTTTAGTAGAGACGGGGTCTCACTCTTGCTCACTTTGATCTTGAACTCCTGAGCTCAAGCAATCCACCATCTTGGCCTCCCAGAGAGTTAGGATTACAGAAGTGACCTACTGTACTAGCCCTCAGCCTATATATTTCCATAGCATGCATTTCTCAGGAGCTCTTATGGAGAGAGTCTACTTCGTTTCACTCTTTGGTTTTTAGGATGGCCAATTCAAAGTTAGAATTTTGCAAAGCAAGCTTTAAACCATATTGAGCATTAATGACCAAGTTCTATGAAACCTTTAAGAGTGTTCTAGAAAATCCAATCTCATTTAATCCAGTATGACATTTACTCACATGGCTGCTGCACTTGTTACGGTTAAAAAGAATTAAATCATAAAACATTACTGAACAGTTATTAAATAGTATCTACCCCCTAAAGGCAAATTCATTTCAATTTAATAATAAGTTATTATTATAACTGGAGCATAATGAAAAATAGAGTGTCATGCAAAATAAGAGAACTTCTATTTTCACGGACATAGTGCCAATTTCTTGGGCTCAGTAGCACAAACTATCCATCTTCATAAAGCACTCTTTGGAAAGCATTCTTAAATAGCAGGAAGGAATGCCAGAGGACAGCTTCATCAGTCATGACTAGGTAATCCTGGTCGACTTCACCTGGGAATTATTAACACATTCCTAAGCACCTCTTGTTAGATGGCATCCAGAAAAGGAAGAGGAGGAGATCACTTGTAAAGCCTTGGACATCATCCGAATCTTCCTATAAGTTTCTTAGGTCACTGATCAGCCATCTTCCCCTAGGTTTTCTATGATCCTTCTGGGGAATGGGGCCTTCAGAGACAGTAGGGACCAAGACCTCCAATGTCTTGCCCATTGCCAAATATCCAATGGAGAAGCGAAAAAATCTGTACAACATTTAACTGGCCTTAGAATTTAGGCTGTATGGTTTCATAAATATAAATGGGTGGATAATCCCTAAATTAATTTATGTCTAGCTAGCCAATAGAAGCTTCCAGAGAGTGTCATTGGGATGGTAAGTGCTTAACAAACATACTGGAATCAAAATGTTGGTGTGAATCCTTGCAGCCAGGTGGCCCAAATTAGCAAAAGATTTACTTAATGTCCTCACATCTTGGTTGGCCTGGGAAATTTAGCAGATGGCTGGGGTCAGCCAGGATTTCCCTAGTGTTTCTGAAACCTCTTCTGACGGATTCAAACCTGCAGTAACAGTTTTCAACCAATATTTTGTGTCCCTCTGGTGTGCCATGAGAGGATCTTAGGTGTGCCATGAAAACGTTGAAAGATTGTTAATTAAGTCATTTTGAAAAGAAGTTCAAAGCACAGTATTTTCCTTTTTTTTTTTTTTTTTTGTGGTTTTTGGCCGGGGCTAGGTTTGAAACTGCCACCTCCAGTATATGGGGGCCAGCATCCTACTACTTGAGCCACAGGCACTGCGCAGTATATTCTTTTTTTTACTATTGTTTTTCATCAAAATAATTTAAGTATTCCATGGAAGTTTAACTACAGGTCCCATTGTGCTGTGAGATAAAAATGATTGAAAAACACTGGTGGAGAAAAGGGCGTAAGAATTGGAGTGAGACTTGAGCTCACATCTTTGCCATTTACTAGGAGATCTTGGGCACATTAATTAGTACCTCTCAGCCTTAGTTTCCTCATCTTCACAGTGGAGATAATCTCTGTCTCACAGAGTCTTTTAGGATTAAACAGTGTAATTGGGTAAAGCACTTGTCAGAGGGCCTGCATAAGCATTTCTTCCATTCTGTGTTATAGGTTAGCTATGCACGGCATAAGAAACAAAAGTAAAAGCAATTGGATTTATAGAAAAAGACATTAGTGTGAGTTGTTCGTATCATTCTGTCTTCCACACCCAACTAAACTGTTAAGTACCTGTTTCCACCTGTGAAGGAAGGGCAGTGATGGCCAGATATGTAATAGTGACTTAAGAGATCACCAGACACTGGCTTAGTTCCTACACCAACTCTGTTATTATCCCCATATTCCAGGTGAGAAAACTAAGGAACAGAAAGAAGTTTCCCAAGGTCCCACAGGCAGGAAATTTTGTAGCTGCAATGGGAAACCAGTCTGCCTGCTAGAGTCTCTGTCCTTACCCATCACTGCTATGTTTGTAAATCTTTGTTGAACTAAGTTGAATCTGGTAAAGACTCCTGTTTATTTTTAGTTTTAATGGTTTGTTGTTGTTGTTGTTGTTTTTGAGACAGAATCTCACTCTGTTACTCTGGGGAGAGTGCCATGGCATCATCAGAACTCACAGCAACCTCAAACTCTTGGGCTCAAGCAATCCCCTTGCATTAGCCTCTCAAGTAGCTGGGACTACAGGCACCTGCCACAACACCTGGCCTGTTTTTCTATTATTACTATTACTAATTTTTAGTTTTTCTATTCTTAGTATATTGTGTCTTGCTTCCTCAGGGTGATGTCAAACTCATTTTTTCTTTTTCTTTCTTTCTTTATTATTATTATTATTATTATTATTATTATTATTATTATTATTTTAGAAAAGAGTCTCACTGTGTCACCCTGGGTAGAGTGCCTGACATCATAGCTCATAACAACATCTAACTCTTGGGCTTAAGTGATTCTCTTGCCTCAGCTTCCCAAGTAGCTGGGACTGCAGACCCCCACCATAATGCCCAGCTATTTTTGTTGTTGTTGTTGCAGTTGTCATTGTTGTGTAGCTGGCCCAGACCGAGTTCCAACTCACCAACATGGTTATATTTGGCTGGCGCCCTACCCACTCAGCTACAGGCACTGCCACAGTCCCAAACACTTGAGCTGAAACCATCCTCCCACCTCAGCCTCCTGAGTATCTGGGACTACATATGCACACCATGATGCCTGGCTAATTTTTCTATTTTTTGTAGCAATGGGGTCTTGCTCTTGCTCAGGCTATTCTTGAACTCCTGGCTTCAAGTGATCCTCCTGCCTCAGTCTCCCAAAGTGCCAGGATTACAGCCACTGTTTCTTGATTAAAAACTTGTATTCTAGTATCTGTCCCCCTCCACTTTCCTGCTTTAATCCATATTCTGAAATGAAGTTAACCAGGCATTTGTTAATTACTCCTTACCTGCTTCCACCTGCTGGTGTTCATGCCCGACCCGGGCCCACGCAGAGTAGCCCATCAGGGAAGGCTGCCTGTTGCAAGTGGATCAGTGTTGGTTCCATTCAGGAGAAACAGAGCTGGGGCCTGACCTGGATGAGTTCTAGAGTCAATGTGGGATTTGAGTAAAAGACAAATTGCAGATTTGCTAGACATAAACGTAAAGGCACTTAGGAACCCAAAGGAAGGTAATCACATTTATGATTGGGAGGTGGTGGAATCTGGGAACCCTAAGGTGATCCATTACTCGGGCTTGTAAGAGCATGGCTGGCAAATAGGAGGCACAAAACAAATGGTGAACTAAGTGCCCCCTGTGTCTTGGTGCTTTCCCGGGTAGACCACAGTCCAATCGGTTGTGACCTGACCCCAGCCTGACCTCAGAGTTCCCTAAAGGAGTCTGTAAAGAGTCCTCACACTCCAGGCCCTTCTGGGAGCATTTCTCTGACACTTTAAAAATAGAATTAAGGAGCAAGAGGGGCAGACCTGAAGAATTAAGGGGCAGCACGTTAAAGACACAGGCAGAAGAACATGGCCAGGATCAGCTCAGAGGCTTCCAGATGAGGGGCTGGCTGCTGCCTCTGGACAAAAAATTGCCTCCCACTCCCCCTCTCAATGGCACAAGTGAAAGGAGGGTGGGAACTGGACATGGATCTTGGTTCCTCAAACTGAGTGGACAGGAATTAACTATGCCTTGCTTCCCACAGCCACCCAAGAGACCTGGTCTCGGGCCAGGCCCTCTTCCTTCCCCTCTCCTCTGCCTGGGGTACAAATCCATTATCCCTGGTTCCCCAGGTTGGTCTGAGGTAGATGATGGACGCTGTGTGCTGAATGTCTGCAGCTCTGGTTGATCCTGGGTTGGGAGTGATTATTTGCTGATTATGATAGGGAGAAAGAAAATTCAATTCTTTTCATTTTTTCCTGATGTGTAAATATATTGCCACTGGATCTTCTTAGGTAGCTTGACGTCAGCAATGGAAAAATGTTTTTATTGGCAGGAAAGCACATTTCACATCCACGTACATGTGCATCAACTTTTGGCAGATGGTTGGACTCTGTGGCTTAGGCTGCCTTCCTAGTCCTCTGTCTGATGGAACCTACCAATGATTCAAGGCCCAGCCTGGATCTTATTACAATAATAATCATGCTCAGTACAGTTAGAGTAGATTTACTGTAAATGAAGGGAGCTTCAGCTTTAGGACCCTAGTTGTAGGGTGGTGCCTTTGTATACCGGTCTACATGTCTCTATGCTTTTGGTGAACACATGAAAGTCAGATTTAGCTATAATGGGCTAAGGATGCTGCTTCCCCCACTTTGGTCCCCTTGCTGTTCCTTTTCCCTTCAGGAGTTGTATGTCATGGGCATTTGGGGAAATCCAACTCGGGAGAAGTTGAGTTGGAGATTTATCTGTTTGGGATTTAGTGGGATCTATTTGCATGGTTCACACTCACTTGCATGTCCTTGTGGGTTAGAAAGATCTTCCAGGAACCAATGCACACTCACTGGCATTGAATGAGGGTCCTGAAGGGTCCTACTGTGAAATAAATGTGTTCCCTGTGCCTGACACTGGAAGTGCATGGGTAATGGAGAAGAAGCAAGAGTTGTGGTTCAGTACCATGGCTCACAATTGTGATCCCAGCATTGTGGGAGGCTGAGACAGGAGGATTGCTTGAAGTCACGAGTTCAAGACCAGTCTGAGCAAGATTGAGACCTCATCTCTACAAAAAATGGGAAAATTAACTGGGTGTGATAGCATGCACCTTTAGTTCCAGATACTCAGGAGTGTGAGGCGAGAAGATTACTTGAGGGTGCAGGGAGTTATGATGATGCCATTGCACTCTTTCCTGGGCAACAGAGAGAGAGAGTCTCTGTCTCTAAATAAATAAATAAATAAATAAATGAAAGGCAAGCACTGAAATGTGCAGAATGAGAAGACAGTCTGTAGAATGTTCTTTCAGTCATTGGCTGTATACAATTATGAGCAGAATATCTGTTTCTCATTGATGTCTAGTGAAGACAGCATTTATCTTCAGGGAAATACTCAATGTGGTATGCACAATTACAATGAAACACAACACTAAACTTTTCAAATAGGAATCAGTGCAAAATAGAATTGATCAGAATTCTTGTGTGTGTAGCAATACTATAAACTATGAAGTATCATTTTGATGCATGCCAAACTACATTTTTATGTCTATCAACATATTGGATTAGTGCTAGCACAGCTGATAGAACTTGTCCTGATGATGCCTAGCCCCACCAAGAAAAATGACACTCAGAAGCACTAAAATCACAGGAAAGCAACCTCACTGTGCCTGTGATAAAGCTGCTACACATTCATCCTTAAGTTACTGTACACAGCATAAATATGATTCAATCAAACAATTGTTAAGATAGTATTTTAAAATGCATTTGAATTGCTCTCTTTTTTCCCCCACAAAATGACATTGTGAAATCGTTATGTAAGGAGATGGCCATATAAAAGTTTTGCAGTGAAAATCTCAGGACAACTGCTAGAGGTCCCAGAATTTTTCAGGATTTTATGTTTGTGGTATCATTATCTTTTAAAGATGTATGATTAGTTGTGATTTCATTTTTCAGTCTAAGTGAATATTCACTTTTATGCCTAATTTTGTACTCCCATTTTATATTTCTTTTCTTAAAGAATCCCCTTCCTCCATCAATAAGGTTTATGATCCACGAATCCCAAATCCGCCCTTGGCCATAGTTGACCAGGGTCCCGTAACACTCCTGTATTATCCTTAGGGAAATTATGGTATGTGGAAAGCCATGATGGTTCATGCTTGGGGAACCGCTGTCCAACAGTCCAGAGCTTGGTGTTTACAGTGTCCAGGGTGGTCTTCTAGTACCCCTGGCTTCCTAAGGCTCACTGCTGGGGATTAAATGTGGCTTTGGAGCAAGCTGCTCAGGTTGACTTGAGCCTCTGCCCCTGTGGCCTGGGAAGATTACTAAAACTGTTAGTGCTTCTCTGTAAAGGGAGGGTTTAATTGCACTATACTTGTCTCTAGAGGTACTAGGTGGACAAGTTAGGGCTTTGAAGAGCAGCCATCATGTAGTACTCATTGTTAGATTTATTTGGAAAATTCACAACTTAAGATTTCTTTGCAGTTATTTCATGTGCCTAAGAATAATAGTCCCTCCTCCTTGCAAGATAGTAAACTCAAAATTGGGGACTAATGGAAATCATCTTTAACAGCCCCTCCTGATCCCTCAGAAAAGTGTGGATGTGAGTGCCATTTCGCTGCAGTATCTGTGGCTCTAGTGACCAACAGGCCCAGTTCAGCTGATCAAGCTGTTCTGGCTGGACAAATCTTGTTAGATTTTGGGAACTGGAGGACAACTGTGCCGTGACTGATATATCGAGAAGCACTCAAGTGAGAGATCCTTCAAAAACAGATTATTTCTGAAATGAGATGGTGTGTAAGTCCACAGAGAAATAGACTAGTTGGTGATTTATACAAAACTCTAAGGACAGAGCAAACACTGTCAGAAGTACTGCTAAAATGGCCGAGGAGGGTAGATTGCTTGAGCTGAAGAGTTTGAGATCAGTCAGATCAAGAGTGAGAACACGTCTACTAAAAATGGACAAATTAGTCAGGTATTGTAGTGAGTACCTGCAGTCCCAGCTACTTGGGAGGCTGAGGCAAGAGGATGGCTTGAGCCTAGGAGTTTGAAGTTGCAGTGAGCTAGACTGACATCACAGTACTCTACCTAGGGCAACAGACTGAGGATCTGTCTCAAAAATGTAAAAGATTTTAAAAATTGCAGAAAAGAAAATGTGGTGATAAGGCATAAAAGAGAATGCATGGAAATAGAGCCTTTCGAAGATAGTATAGCTCAGCAATTACCTACAAGAACAAAGAGTACCCCTTTGATATATAATGTGAAATGCTTACATTGAACTAAGTAACAAACCCATCACAATTATACCCAAAAATGCATCAATGTGCAAAGTTATAATTTCATAAAAAATAATGATAATAAAATAAAATTCACTTTGAACAATGAAAAAAATAAAATAAAAACAGTTGGTTTTCACCATAAAAATAAATAAATAAACTAATAAAAAAGAACAAACAAAGAGTGAAACAATAAAAGATCAAAGGACAAAGAGATTTTTAAAAGAAGATTGTTTGAAGATATCCCCTATCATTTCAAATATTTTCTTTAGGGAAAAAATACTAATAGATTAATGAATAATACACTGTGCAATGGAGTATACAATAGTTACTTAGCCCTCTCTCCAAATTTGCAATCTAATATTTAGTGAAAAGAAAAGTGCATTCTAAAAGAGCATGGAAGCCAATTTATTGAGGAAAAAACCTACGAGAATCTGACTACACACATCTAGAGAAAATACTAGAAAGAAAAACAGTAAAATATGAACTGTGGTTTTCAGAGGAATGTAATTATGAAGGAAACTTTTATTTTTTTGTGAAATTATGTAATATCCCCATTATAATGAATAGGTATTGCATATATAATGATTTTAAAAGCCTACTGAAAAGAATCAATTAGCTATCCACTTTAAATTGAATGTAGTGTTTGCATTCTTATTTCTATATTTTTTTCCTTATTTGGTTGAATATTAAATTGTAGTTACCAAATTTAAAGAGATTTTGTAACTGGGGGCTTATAACTGTAAATCTCAGCACTTTGAGAGGTAAGGCAGGAGGATCACTTGAGAGGAGGACCTGAATGCTGCAGGAAGCTATGGTTGTACCACTGTTCTCTACTCTGGACAGGATAGTAAGACCCTATCTTTAAATGAACAGAAACAAAAAAACCTAAATTGACTCAGAAAGTTATATCTCTGTCCCCCAAATGTGCTGTAATTCTCCATATACATTAAAATCTGTTTCCATAAATCTAAACCTGTGATTAGCCTGTTGATTTACAAATAAAAGTTTTTCTAGCAAGATACAAAAACCACAAATCATAAAACATAAAATAGTTAAATTTGATGATATAATATTTTAAGTTTCTGGATGGATACAGTGGTTTATACCTGTAATCTCAGCACTTTGGCAGGCTGAAGTGGGAGGATCCTTGAGGCCAGGATTTGTGACCAACCCAGGCACTATGACAAGACATCACCTTCCCCATTCCCCCTGTATAAAGAAAAAATTAATCAGGATTTGTGGTGTGCATATGTAGTCTCCAGTACTTGGAGGGCTGAGGCAGTAGGATTGCTTGATCCCAGGAGTTGGAGATTACAGTAAGCTATGATTACAACACTGAACTCCAGCCTGGGTGACTGTATGATCCTGCCTCTAATAATAATAAAAATAAAAATAATAATAATAATAATAATAACAATGATAATATTTGAAATTTCTGTACAAGAAAGTCTATCATAAAGAAGTTTGAAAGATAATAAAATTAGAGAAAAATATTTGCAATATACATGACAAAGTATTTGAAGTCCTTATCATATAAAGAGGCCCCAAAAATCAAAGACAAACTGATTTTCTAAATAATAGAATAATGGCTCAAAGCCCATTGCTCAGTGTTTAAGGAGCCAGCTAGGTGCACCAGAGCTGGCACATTTGAACCCAGCTTGGACCTACTAAACAACAACAACTATAATAAAAAAAATAGGCAGATATTGTGGCAGGCATCTGTAGTCCCACCTACTTGGGAGGCTGAGGCCAGAGAATCACTTAAGCCCAAGAGTTTGAGGTTTCTCTGAGCTATGATGCCACAGCACTCTACTGAGTGCAACATGGTGAGACTCTGTCTCAATAATAATAATAATGAATAAATAAATAAATAATAGAAAAGCATGTAGTATGCAATCTACTAAAGATGAAAGCCAAGTAGCTAAGCCATGTGGCTAAAGCCATGTAGCTCTTAAACCAATCTTGAAAGAAGGAAAAATTTAAAAAACACTTTGTTAGTTTTCATCCATCAGATTGTAAAAGTATGAAAAGAGTGATACTGCTGACTAAGATATGGGTATTTTAGTGGAAGTATGAAACTTCTGGTTTTTTGAGAGCAGTTTAATAATAACTTTCAAGTCTGTAAGAAGCATAAGCTTTGATCCATCAATTCATTTTCTAGGACTTTTTCCCACAGAAATTTGTGCACAAGTTCCTGAAGATACATGTTAAAAGTTGCTTATTAGAGTATTACTTGTTATAGCACAAAAACTGGAAACTAAACTCCTATCAGTATTTAATTGCTTTGACTCCAGTGTCTACTGTCTTATTTCATATGTAGGAAGTATGGAATACATATTTATTAAATGGTTGCATAAATTTTTCAGATTCTAAACAAAATGAGATACTAGTTTGGAGGAGTATCAAAAAGAGGAAAGATATAACAAGAAAAAATCATTCATGTGTATTTATGTGCTGTCTATTCATCTGTCTCTGTATAACACATATGTCTATTTAAAATGTCTGGAAATAGGAGGCAGAGGCAAGATGGCAGACTGGAGACAGCTTTCCACAGAGGCTCTCATCCAGAATGAGAGTTAAAAGACAGAAGTTTAGCAAGTAAGCTGATGGTTTTGAGCTGAGCCAAGAGATAAGGCTGAAAAATGCACATCAACCCTGCTGAGGCGAGCTGCGACCCCAAGGATACAAAGAAAAGGTACAAAATCCATTGCCAAGAGGATGGGAATCCCCTCCCCCATGAGAAGTTCTTGCATTATACTCCATACAAACAAGTGAGCGGAGTTCAAAGGTCCTCCCATTATATCCCACAGGAGAGATCCTCTAAAAATTAGACCTCCTACCCCTACCCCTCCTACCCCATTCTCCTGCCAGGCATAAAACTGTATAAAACTGTATATATTTTCTACCTGCAATTATGAACTCCCTGAACTCACCTCCACTCTCACCCCAAGGTCTGGAAGCCTGTCCCCATGGAGTCCAGATTCTTGGGCATTTTCTTGAGACGTGTGGACAGGGCAAGGGCTGTTGCTGGTCTGTGCTGATTCTGTGACATGGGGGTAAGGAGAAGATGGTCAACTGAGAGGGAACCATTCAGTAGTAGCAGTGTCCTGAGGCACAGAGCAGCAGCCACAGAAGTGGGAACAATAGGGCTTATGCCCTATTCCTATCCCAGCTGGGGCTATTCTGGACAGACACTCCCTGTCTCTCTGGGCAACTTCTCTGGTGGCAGCCACTGGCAGAATGGATCTGGCACTGAAACCCAGGCCCTGTGAGTAAAGGGTAGGCCTGAGATGGTAGTGGCCTGGGCGGAGGCAGGAACTAGAATACCCTGTGCAGAGATGGCAGACTCCCAGGGCGCGGCTGAGTCAGAGGACTTTTTCACTGAGCCTAAGACACACCCAGCCCTCAGGGGATCATAGATGAGACAAAGGCAGGCAGTCAGAGGCTGAAACTGACAGCTGAGTATGAGCTCTACCTGTGCCCGCCCCACCACAAACTTCAGCCAAAACCGGGTCTGATCCACAGCGGAATATAGCCGGGACAGAAACAAATTCTGCAAAGTTGTTCTGTTCTGTTCTTCCAGGAACATCAACGGGGGTGGGGGTGGGGGAGTGGAGGGCTGGAACTGAGTGAACTGCCCCAGCCTCCATTAAGCACCGGAGGTTGTCAGGCCTCACCTCTTCCTGATGGATAGTGGCAGAGAGCAGTGGCCTGGTTCAGGAGACATAGATCTCCCTGTGACTCAGGCAGGCATAAACCCCTAGAGCATCTGCTCATAGGAGGGAACTGGGTCACAGCCCTGTGGGGTTACCATTGACTGAGTGTGACAGAGGTGCAAGGTGGGGAAGGAGGCATCAACCTTCCCAGGCTAATTTATTGGCTGGGTGGGTCCTTGTGACCTCACAGAGCACCAGAGCGAGTCATACTTGAGCTGCAAGCAGACCCCTGCTATCTAGTTGCTGAAGACTTTTGAACTCTTCCACCTCAGACCAGTGCTGACTGGGACAATTCATTTGGACCTCTTGAACTGGGTCAATCACCTGAGGACTATCCATAGTGGTACCCTGGGTGTTGGTTGTGGGAAGGTTTGATTTTCCTTTTCCAATTGTTGCCTGTGGGGGTTGGGTGACTTAATTGCTGGTATTTCTCCACAACTGAGACTTCAACCCAGAGTAACTGATTCACTAGGATAGGACAGAGACCAGCTGAAAACAAGACAGAGCCACTTAGCCCCACTACACCAAGTAGGCCCCTAGTTTGTCAGGGTGTAGCACTGTATGGGTCCTTGGCAAAGCTCTAGGGGGAAAAGGTACAGACACCAGTCCCAGCTTTTGAGCAAAGGGCTAGTTAATCACTACTCCTGGAGCCCTGAACCCAACTTCTCCTTATCTGCTCACCTAGCCAAACAGTGTAAAATAAGCATAGGGCGAAATCAGCACAAAAACTCCGGCAACATGAATAATCAGAGTAGATCAACCCCCCCCCCAAGGAAGGATACAGCAGACACAACTGAAGAACCTATTCATAAACAGATGGCTGAGATGTCAGAAGTTGAATTCAGAATTTGGATTGCAAATAAGATTAATAGGCTAGAGGCAAAGTTGGAATTAGAAATTCAAGGAGCATTTCAAAAGTTCTCTCAAGAATTCCATAAATTCAAAGACAAAATCACCAAAGATTTTGACACATTGAAACAAGAATTTGCAGCCCTCAAAGATCTGAGAAATACAGTAGAATCCCTCAGTAACAGAACAGAGCAGGAGAAGAAAGGATACCTGACATTGAAGACAAAACTCTCGAATACTCCCAAGCACTCAAAGAGGAAGAGTAATGAAGAGCAAAAATGGATCATTCTCTCAGAGAGCACTGGGACATTTTGAAGAAAACTAATATTTGCCTTATAGGAATCCCTGAAGGTGATGAAGTTGCTTCACGTATTTCATGAATATTTTTACAAATATTTTATGAGGAGGGCCCCCCCTGGGCAATTGAAGCAGTATCAAAAATACACTATTGGGATCTGATCAAACTAAAAAGCATCTGCACAGCCAAGAACACAGTACTAAGGCAAACAGACAACCCTCAGAAGGGGACAAGATATTTTCAGTTTATGTCTCCAACAAATGTTTAATAACCAGAATCCACATAGAGCTCAAATGAATTAGCAAGAAAAGAACAAGTGATCCCATCTCAGGGTGGGCAAGGGACTTGAAGAGAAACTAATCTGAAGAAGACAGGTGTATGGCCTATAGACATATGAAAAAAATGCTCATCATCCTTAATCATCATAGAAATGCAAATTAAAACTACTTTGAGATATCATCTAACTCCAGTAAGATTAGCCCATATCACAAAATCCCAAAACCAGAGATGCTGGTGTGGATGTGGAGAAAAGGGACCACTTCTATACTGCTGCTGGGAATGCAAATTAATACATTCCTGTTGGAAAGATGTTTGGAGAACACTTGGAGAACTAAAAATGGACCTGCCATTTGATCCTATAATTCCTCTACTAGCTATATATCCAGAAGATCAAAAATCACACTACAACAAAGATATTTGTGCCAGAATCTTTATTGCAGCCCAATTCATAATTGCTAAGTCATGGAAGAAGCCCAAGTTCCTATCGACCCATGAATGGATCAATAAATTGTGTTCGATGTACACCATGGAATATTATGCAGTCTTAAAGAAAGGTGGAGACTTTACCTCCTTCGTGTTTACCTGGATGGAGGAGTAACATATTCTTCTTAGCAAAGTATCTCAAGAATGGAAGTAAAAGTAGCTAATGTACTCAGCCTTACTATGAAACTAAAGCTATAACCCAATTATAGCCGTAGAATATGGGGAAAGGGGAAATGGAGGTAAGGGGAGGGGGGAGATGGGTGGAGGGAGGGTGATTAGTGGGGCCACATCTATGCTGCATCTTACAAGGGTACATGTGAAAATTTCTAAATGTAGAGTATAAATGTCTTAACACAATAACTAAGAAAGTGCCATTAAGGCTATGTTAACCAGTTTGATGGATATATTTCAGATTGTATGTGGAACCAGCACACTGTGCACCATGACTGCATTAACGTACACAGCTATTATTTAATAAAAATGAATACATATATACATATACACACACACACACACACACACACACACACATATATATATATATATATAGTTGCAGCCAAAAAAATAAAATAAAATAAAAATTTCTGGAAATATACTTAAATTCTTAACAGTAGAGACAGCTGAGAATGAATACCAGCCACTAATATTTTCTGTTTTATATACTTCTGTTTTATTTGAATTTTATAGAAGTATATGTGACTTTTGTAACCCTTGCACTAGGCTCTACAAAGCTTTTCCACAGCCCCAGTTCCCATCAGAAAATTCATATTATTATATCAAATGTCTTTGAACTCCTTGCCTGAAGTAGATTTTCCTTTCCCTGGTGCGTCATGCTTAGGCTGAATTGACTTTGAATCTAGCCTCATTGGTTTCTGCAGCAACTATGAAGATAAAAGACTTCTCTCTGCCCTCACACATGAGGAGCCCTGTGTCACGACCCCTTCCTCACAGATGCCCAACTGCAAGGGTCTGTCCTGTTTTCTATCCCTCATTCTCCCTCCCAGCACAGGATGGGGCAAAGACCAATGTTCTGAGTGCTGCCCTAGAAGCCCTCATTGTCTGGTGTGATGGGACAACCTGAGCAATGCAGGATTGGATGTCTTACCTAGGGTTATCAGGTGGAAATGTTTTGAAGCTGGTGCGGGCTGGGGCTGTGGGGATTGCTGAACAGTACTCAGTGGAGGCCTGGGAGTTCTGAGAGGGGCGGTCTATCTGGACATGTGGGATCGCAGTCAGGCCAAGGCAAGCAGAAACATGGTTGTGCCCCATTTTGCAACCCCTACTTGTGCTAAGGGGTTCCCTACTTGTCCTGGGCTCCTCAAGTTTCATCTAAGATAATAGCGACTCAACCTGCACTGACCCAACTTCCTCCCCACTCCAAGCCATGCCATCCTCACATGCTCCTTTCCCATCCATTCCTTCTTGCTGTGGCTTTCTGTACCCACCATGGTCTCCTCAGCCTATGCTTTCCAAGCTGGCTATTGGGTAATTCATTCAGTTGTTATTTTTTAGGAAAGGCTCATCAGAGGCTCTTCAAAACCTACACTCCTCTAAAATGACAAACTCTTGACACAATTGATACCACCCTGGTGCCAATACATAATTAGCAGACAAATTGTTCAAACGGTTATTGAATTACATTACATATGTTCAAAAAGTTAAGTAGAGGTATGGAATATATTAAAAAGGCCCAAGTTTGAACTTCTACATATAAAACCCAAATGTGTCTAGTGAAAAATACAGTCTAGGATTACTTTCAGCTTCGATGTAGCCAAAGGAAACATGAATGAATTGAAGATCTAGTAAGAGAATCTATCCATAATGAAACAAGTAATTCTTATTCTTTTTCATTTATTTTATTTTATTTTTGAGATAGAGTCTCACTCTGTTTCCCTGAGTAGAGTGCCATCTAGGACTCCTGGGCTCAAGAGATTCTTTTGCCTCAGCCTCCCAAGTAGCTGGGACTACAGATATGGGTGACATGGCTCAGCTCATTTTTCTATTTGTAGTAGAGATGGGATCTCACTCTTGCTTAGACTTGTCTTAAACTGCTAAACTCTAGGCAACCCATCCGCCTCTAGGCAATCCTCCCAGAGTGCTGAGATTACTGGTGTGAGCCACCATGCCTGGCCAAACACATAATTCTTAAAGGCTATTCCTACAGTGACTTTCTCTGCTATCTTCTCCTACTACATTTTAACTTACTGTAGGCTCATGCCTACTACTCCATTAAAAGTGCTTTCATAATGTCACCAGTACTTTTCTTAGTCATCCATATATGTTGACTGCAGTATTTGAAAAGTAATATCATTCCATTCTTTGTAGAAATAATGTCTTCCTTTGTTTACAATTACTATCTCTGTGGTATTCTTTTGTTTTACTTTTTTACAGATCCTGTTCTGTTTACATGCCACCAAAACAAAACAAAACAAAACAAAAAAAGAAAATTAGCAAGCTAACTCCCAATCACTGCCTGACCTCCTACTCATTCTATTCCTAACCTTGGGTCTTTGACAAATTAGGTAGCCATTCTAGGTCTCAACTCTTCTCTGATGATACTGGTGGTGACAGTGATTTTCTGAGCCAGACTCCCTAGAGACAGATTCTTAGGTGAGTGATTAGGAGACAAGGAGTGAGGCAGGAGGACATGAAGGAGACTGGGTGCTTAGTCTGAGGTGGTTTCAGACTACTCAGAAAGGGGGTATGGGGCACAGTTTGCTCTGCAGTTCAACACTGCCTTTCAGCAGGGGCTGGCCTTTTGGACCCCACGTGAGACAGGCATTGACCAGAAATACACGGGTAACTGTCCGGGGAAGGCTGCTCCTGTTGGCTGAGAGCAATTCTCCAGAGAAAGGATGAAGACAGAGTCTTCAGCAGCCAACTCTCTTGGCAGTAGAGATAAGACAGGGATTGGGTGGATGGGAGGCATTTCTGAGCAGATGTACGGTGCCACTGAGTACTTGCTCTATGCCAGCTGCTGTTCTAAGAACTTTACGTGCACTAACTGGAGATGCTCATGGCTGCCCTATGAACCAGATGGGCCATTCTATTATAATCTGCATTTTACAGATGAAGAAACTCAGGCACAGAGAGATTAAGTAACTCAACCAAGGCCACACAGCTGTAAGTAAGGAGTAGAACTGGTTTGAGGAAAATGATCTCTAACTTTAGTGAGGAATTTCTGGCTGTTGTCATGTCCTTATTTAGCCAGTTATCCATTTATTCCCCATGTTTGAGAGCCCTCCATCTCCCAGAAATTATACAAATAATTCAAGCACCATCCAAGCACTCCAGGAGCTCAAACTTTATGGGGGTGGGGGGATCATGATGTGGGTTAATTACTTAATACAATACTGAGTGCCCTGAGACAGAGAAGTATCCAAGCCAGGAATTCTGCCCTGGGCATTGAGAGAAGAGACCAGGAGAAGATGAGGCTGTAGTGAGGTCTGGAAAAATATGCAGATATTAAGAGCTAAAGTGTAGACAGGCATTTCTGGGCAAGGGAACATGGTGGGAAGGCACTGAGAAGAGGAAGCAGGGTGCAGGGTGGAGAGGGCTGAGTGTTTGGAGAAGGCCGGGTGGTGGAAGGCTGTGAGAGGCCTGGGGGTTGCCTGGGCTGGGTGAGCAAGGAGCCCCGCAGTATTGGGTTAGTCTTCAACTTGAAAAGGCCAGTTCAGTGAAGGTGTCAAAGGGTCTCTGTCCCCCAAACCCCTGACAGCCTAGAAATAAACATGAAAACTGCCCCACCAGCCCTCTGTTCGGCCTGGTTCTACCACCTCTGAGACGCAGGTATGTTGGAAAAGTTCTGCTGAGCTAGGCCCACAGTCAGGGAGGAGTTAAATCCTCGAGAACCTCAGGGCAAACTTTACTATTTGCTCAATAAGAAACAAT
>CAUYQV010041211.1:0-74837 GCA_963574575.1 Galagoides demidoff
GGGCGCCTGTGGTCCCAGCTACTTGGGAGGCAGAGGCAGGAGACTCGCTTGAGCCCAGGAGTTGGAGGTTGCTATGAGCTGTGATGCCATGGCCCTCTACCCAGGGGGATAGCTTGAGGCTCCGTCTCAAAAAAAAAAAGACATTGCCCCTTTAAACTTTGACATGATTGTTCACTTTGCCGTATCAAAGAAAATTAGTAATATTTCCAAATTTACCTATAATTGGACACTTACATCTATGTTCTTCATATTTTTGGATTAAATCTTTCTTTGTTATCTAATCATCAAAGTTTACCATGTCTCCATCTATGATGTGAGTGCTGTGAATTAGTTCAGAACCTTTAGCCCAGTAACGACTCGGGCTAGGAACAGCGGTAGATCTGATGAGGGTGGTATTTCAGTGTCTTTATTTAGGGAACTACAAGAAAGTACAAAGAGGATAATTTCACTTTTGTAGGTATTTTGTAACAATGTAGAGATTTTCATGTCTGTCAAGTATATAATATTAATTTCTAGCATAGGATATGTGTAAATATGCAGATTACCTATCCTCTTGACCTATGTTTAAATCTCACATTTTCATTTGCTGGAATAATTATGCTTACTTTAAAAATTTCAACCAGAGGTATTGACGTCATACTGTAAGTTAAGATGATTCAAGATAGTGACCCAAAATGACCTTGAATCCTTACCTTAACATTAAATGAGAAGTAAATTTAGATTTAAGCAAAGAAACAAATATATGCTCGCCTTTTAAAGCAAGTTTTTCTCTCACTTGCTAATCTACAAAATGTGGACATACACAAGGGGCATTTCACTCACTATCAGAAACCCCCAGGTAGGCTCCACGGGGCCGGCCAGGGGCACGTGGCTGGCACAATGTAACCGGACCTCAGAAGACCCTCCTCCTGCTTCTCTGGTGGAAGTTTGTGAAGGTTAATGGGTTTTGGTCAGAAGTACTTAAAGCAATTTAAAAAATTACATTTCAGAATATCCCACCTGACCTATTAGTTGTCCTATTAGACCTGAAGTGATGAGAACAAAAACTCAAAGTCATAACCCACCTCCCAGCGGTTGCCAGGTGTGATGCTGTTCTTGCAAGAAACCTTTCAAAGCCTCCAGCATGAGACAAGAATACCCCCTACCTAGAAAATCTTAATGATGTAGAAACTGATTGAAGCAGAAAGAGAAGAGTGAGATTACAATGGCATTTATTTCTGTGTCTGTTTTTTAAAAAGATAGTCCATGGTTGGTTTGGTGTAAGAAAGGATGTTAAATCTTCCACGTCAACCATGCTTTCTAAGTCCAGGCAGCAGCCACATTAATGTGATTATAGGTAATCTCTTCAGATTCATGAATAGGCGTATTGTAATTGCCTGCTGTAATTATGTTGAATTGTATCTTTTTAAAACTTAAGCCTTTCATGAAAAGTATTTATTTTTCTCTTTCCCTCCTTTGAAAGGGCCATTTACAAATTCTAGTTATGATTATCTGACGAAAAACACCAGCTAGCAAGATGTTGCCTGTAAGTAACCAAGAGTCAATCGATCGGTTAGAACTAATAAATAGCCTTGATTCATGGCCGTGGACCGGGAGTGAGGTAATCAATGGAAAGTGGGGAGAGTAGGAGGATAATTTATTTGTGGTCAAATAGTATATTTGCATGCACCTGTGCCAACATGAAATAATGATGTCAAGGAAGTTCTCCAATGTAGATAAATCTACATTAACATTTGTAAAAGAAACAAACTGTTTATAAAGCTGAGAGCTGTGTCTTAATATTTTTAGAGGTCGTGATACGCACATTTTATGAAATAAGCAATATTCAGAAGTGACTCGATTACTTTTCACATTTGAAAAAAAAGTGTATGAGTGGAGTTCAGCACTTGCTTTTGGAAAATTCATTATTTTGGTACTAAAAGAGAGAGAAAAGAGAGCTAGAGAGAGGGTGACACTGTGCTACTGCAGCTTGGCATTCTGGAAGCATAACACAGAGACACTGAACACTCGCCCACCCCCGACACGGTGATGCAACACGTGTCGACACCTGCTCCGCTGCCTGGAGGTTAAATTCCGCAGAGGCTTTGAAAGGGACGCCTGCTCGGATCGCCTTTCTGCACCAGATTTTAAACACCAAGTGTGTTTACCCCAGTGATTTCTACAGAGCTTTAAGATACTGTGTGGCCACAAATGTATTTTCTTAGACTTAGATCTTTTCCTTCTCATATCTATGAAAGTTGTAATGTACATAATTTAACCTTTTTTTTTTTAAAGACAGAGTCTCACTTTGTCACCTTCAGTAGAGTGCTATGATATCACAGCTCACAGCAACCTCCGGTTCCTGGGGTTAGGTGATTCTCTTGCCTCAGCCTCCCAAGTAGCTGGGACTACAGGTGCCTGCTACAGTGCCTGGCTGGTTTTTTTTGTTGCAGTTTGGCCGGGGCCGGGTTTTTTTCATTACAAAAGGAATACATACCCCTAAAAGAAATTAAATAATAGGGGGATTTGAAAGGTAATACAATGAAATCATCCACCTTACCTCTCCCAAGCGAGCACATTCTCCAGAAGTAATCATTGTCAATGGTTTCTGGTTAACTATGCAGATTTTTTTTCTTTTTCTTTCTTTTTTTTTACTTGAGACAAGAGTCTCTCTCTCTTGCCATAGGTAGAGTGCCGTGGCATCATATCTCACAGCAACCTTGCCCTCCTGCACTCAAGCCATCCTCCCATCTTAGCCTCCCAAGTAGCTGGGACTCTAGGTACCTCCCACCACGTCCAGCTAGTTTTTTCTATTTTTAGTAGAGAGAGCATCTTGCTCTTGGTCAGGCGGTTCTCAAAGTGCCGAACTCAAGCCATCCACCTGCCTTGGCCTCCCAGAGTGCTAGGATTATGGGCGTGAGCCACCTCGCCTGGTCACTATTCCATATTTTGTTCAATAATTCTTGTAGAGATTTTGGTGCTTTTTAATATTTTCTCATGAAAATCTGAGTACATGTATGTTTGTATACCTAGACTAATAGTGAAATAGAGTAGATTATGAGACACGGAATTGGCTAGCCGAAGGTTACACCTGTTTTCAGCATGGACTATCACTGTCGGAGTGAACCTCTCTTAATTTCAATTCTTGCTGGCTATGCATGTGAATCCTTCTTTCCCCACATCTTTGATAGCCCTAGGCATGAAAATGTTTTATCTGCAGCAGAGCTGGGCTGTAGACACTTGGCCAGCTGTTGCTATTATCCTAAATCATAGGCTTTTGAAATTTTCTTAAGTTTCTGTTTATGTACACAAAATTGTTATCCAATATGTTTTAATTAAAAAACAATTCTTGAATATAATTATGTTTGTGAGAATACATTCTTAATGGCATATTTAGGTATAAAGTAGAAGTTTTTTAAACATGGTAGGAATTTATATATATTGAACAAAATTGTAGAATATCTGGGGACAGTGTCACTGTGAGAGTGTGGAAAGCAGAGAACAGGATGAAGAGTACAGAGGAGATCGTAGGAGTGTGAAGTGGAGCTGCTGAAGGGAAAATGCACCAACAAGACTTTTTTGCAAACATTTTTATATATTCTATGTAGTATTTCCCTGTGGGAAATCATCTTAAAATTTATATGACTTTGCAAAGCAGAAAATGGGATTAACTCTCCCTCCCTCCCCATTCATGGATCACGGACGCTGGGACTAGAGATAATTACATTAGCTTCACTTGGTTTATTTATTTTTAATACAGAAAAATGCACATAAAACCAGGCACAGTGGCGTGTGTCTATAGTCCCAGCGACTCAGGAGGCAAATGTGGGAGGATTGTTTGAGCCCAGGAGTTTGAATCCAGCCTCGGCAACATGGTTTAACTTGTCTCTTTAAAAAAAAAAAAAAAATCACATGTAATGTTAATGACTTTTAATTTGTACTATGCTCTTTCTTCTACAAATGCAGAGAATCTATGTTAGGTTATTTATGTTTATTTCCAAACAATTTTCATGATGTAATTATCAATGGACTATGTATGAGAAATGGGTTACCCCGTAAGATTCACACACAGAATGAAGCCCAGGCCTTCTGAGGGCCAGTTTTCCCTTCTCTGGTCTCCTTTCATCCCCACTGTGCAAAACACACTGTCAGCAAAGTGGTGGAAGAGGGCTGGTGCGGAGAAACAGACCAAGAGTGAGGCGGTGGCTTCAGACAGATCTGTGCTTTATGTTGCCCTTAAAGAATGATCAGAAAGAAGTTCTTAACTGTCTGCAAGGTGTGCATACTAATCGCTGCGTGGCCCTGAGCAAGCCTCTGTTCCTTATATGTAAAATGGGAAGAAAAGTGAGCACAGTTCAAAGGTTTCATAACGATGAGAGATGATGAATCTGCTTCACATAGCACCTCGCCTAAGGCAGATTCTGCTGAAGCATCACTTCCCGTCTTGGTCCCTTTGGGCTGCTGGAACAAACTTGCCTAGACTGGGTGGCTTGTACACCACAAACGTGTGCTTCTTGCAGTCCTGGAGTCTGGGGGGATCTAAGGTCAAGGTGCCAGCACAGCTGGTGTACTGCAAAGGCCCATTTCTGGGCTCTTAGATGGCCGTGTTCTGTCTGCATCCTCACATGTGGGGAGGGAGAGAGGGAGCACTCTGGGGTCTCCTTTATAGGGGTGTCAATGCCATGCATAAGAATTCTGTCCTCATGACATAATCTCCCCCCAAAGTTCACCTCCTGATACCATCAAAGTGGATTAGGTCTCCACAGATGAATTGAAGGGGGTGTTGGGAGCACAAGCATTCTGTTTATTACATGACCCAAGTTTGTTCTCCAACTCCGATCTTTTCATAAGCTTCAGTTTTATATTTTCACCTCACCATCTCAAACTCAAGATGTGCATTTTAACTTCACCAGAAATCATTTTGCTTTTGTTGGCCCTGCATCTGTTAATGATAATTATATTTTTGTCTTCCAACTAAAAGCACATGGTTTTGCCCTTCTTATTCTTTTCCGAACATTGAGTTAATACCCAAACGCTTTAGGGGTTTGTGGTCTTTAGAGATCCCTCTCTTTGGGTCTAGTTATTTACTTATGGCTTTGCCGTGTTTTTCTAATTTACAGATTTCTATCAGATTTCATTCGCTCCTCCATCCACGAATTCTTCAAACATTTATTAAGCATATCTTGCCTGTCAGATCGGCCTGCTTCTCCTTGAGTTGCTGCCATCATTTTGTATGTGTAAGTGAGAAGCTTCTGAAATTTTAAGGCCCCAAATCACACCTGCCTCAGGCTCCTTCAAATATGTTCCTCCTTCCAAACACACAGAGTGAAAAGGGGCTGCTGCATCACACTTTTCTTTCTCTTCTATGAAAGCGTAGTTTTTAGATGTAGTGATATTGCACTCAGGATTTGCTCATCAACCTTTACAAGAAAAGGACAAATTTCAGAAAAATGGGGAAGAAACATCAGTAGAATAGCTTGATATCTTTTTGATTACACAATAATGACACCTGGGAGGAAGAGCAGCAGAATTACAGGCAATATTCTCGGCAAGGGGCTTTGTGGCCCTGCCACTCTTTAGATCATGGGGAATTTCGGGCCATCACAGACAATACCATTTGATTTCAAGAGGCAGCTATCATTAGCCTTTCCGTGTTTTAATCTCATTTGATGAAATAAGTGTTTGTAATTCAGTGTTTGATGCCATATTCCTAAGATTTTTAAGGTAACTCCTCAGTCTGTTATTTGTACTAGATCTTATTTTTACTACAATCCCAGTTTCTCTCTTTGCTTTGACATAAGGGCTGGATGCAGAAAAATGTGATTCATGTAGAAATCTTGTTTGTATCAGCAGTAAGATCCTCCCCAGAAGTAAGTAAGGGATTCATCGTAGTCTCTGTCTAGTGACTTGTTTCTGTGGCCATTTAACATCTTTCCGCTGACGTCGTCTAAATCAGAGGTTCTTAGATGTTGATGTGAGAACTATTCCTTGGGGAGCTTGCTACGAAGGTGGTTTCCTGGGTCCCTTTACCAACTTCTTGAATATCACTTCATACTACTTCTCAGGATGCAGCCTGGTATTTTTTAACAGGTGATCTTTATTAACTCTAATTTTGAAAAATCTTGTGAAAGTTTCATAAGATTTCTTTTCCCAATAGAACAACCTGGTTTGCTGATTGATATGGTGCATAGAGTCTTCTTAAATGTTTCCAGGTCATTTCTAGGTAGGAAAGGTATTTCAAATATAATAAAAAGCCCTTTGAATATAAAATCATGGTAATTTATGAGTTATGAAAATGGTTGAGGCCATACCTGAAGTTGTTCTTTAAGTTTCACTTATTTAATAAGTATATAGCTTTAAAATTGCATACATGTAGAATCACTAATCAAGTAAACAAACTTCTATATACATCCATTTCATTAGGATTTCTGGCAAATTACTAACCCAGTAGAACTGATTCTTTCAGAAAAAAGATCTGGGATATATCATAAAATTACTGATTAGCTAGGGAACCAAAATTAGGCAGGAAAAGATTTATGAATATATGAGAAATTTAAAATAAAATTTAAATTTATTCATTTTAAAATGAATATTCAAAATTGTTGCTTATATACTTTCTTAGAGTGAGAAGGCAAGTCCTAGGTTCAGAATGTGAATCTCATCTACCGTTGAGGGGATTTTAGCAAAAGACATAAAATATATATTATTGGGGATCACCTAAAGTAATTACTTAGTCAAGAATATGAGAATGAGTGATTGTGTGCTACTAGAAAACCCATTCAGTACTTCCACCAAGAAGATAACTGGCAAAAATTATTTTGAATCCATTATTGAACATTTGATTTCAGGGCAAGTCTCTTTATCCATAAAACAAACAAGGGAACTGCACTGAGAGAAAGTCAGGACAGTAATCAGGATTGTATTACTGTATATTCTGCACTCGGTATCCACGTGGTTTAAAGTTTCTTTTGTTATTATTAAACAAGAGAATTTAAAGAGTTTATTACTTGCGAAAACCAAAAATATTTCTGAAATTTATTTTCAATTATTCAAGAATTACTTGAGTGAGACTTCATCTGATTTGGTGGCCACCCCCCCACCCCCCTGAGTACTGTGATAGTGGCCAGTGAAGAGCTGTGGTGGTCTGGACAGTTCCCATGGGGACGGCAGAAAGGACTGACAGGTGGGAGGCAAAGTGGGAACGGAGAATCTCAGAGCAAACCGAAGTGTTCAGAGGGAAGGTTCCTGGACTGGCCTCTACAGGAAAGAGCACTAGGGAAAAGCCCAGTCACAAACCCAAGAGGGCAGAGGAAGTTGATGATGGGTCATCAGAAAAATTCAAAAAGAAGTTATAATTAGTTTCATTAACCGTGACTTACTGCTGATTGCAAAAAAATGATAGAGTAAGGGTCAGAATGAACATATGGCCAAATTTTAATAAGAACATGTTTTTTTTTTTTTAATTTTTTATTTTGATCAGGATGGTATTGGGAGTAGACTAGTGGTATTTTCTTAGAAAAGATTTAAGCCAGGTGGCACCTATGGCTCAGTGGGTAGGGCGCCAGCCCCATATACAGAGGGTGGTGGGTTCAAAGCCAGCCCTGGCCAAACTATAACAAGCAATAGCTGGGCATTGTGTGGCGGGCACCTGTAATCCCTGTCACTCGGGAGGCTGAGGCAAGAGAATTTCTTAAGCCCAAGAGTATGAGGTTGCTGTGAGCTGTGACATTACCAACACCCTACCAAGGGTGACATAATAAGACTCTGTCTCTGGAAAAAAAAAAAAAAAAAAAAAAAAAAACGGTTTAAGCCACTCTCAAGTCTCACTCTGGCCAGGAATTCTAATACAATATCCTGTGAATTTCACTTTAAAATTCTTTTGTGCCAAATCCGTCTTTTTTTTTTTTTTCTGTCTACTGGAACTACCCCAAGCAGAGCTACCACCATCTCTTCCATAGACCCTTGTGATCTTCTAATTCACTTCCATTTCAACTCTTGCCTTCCTCCAACCCATTGCCCACTCACCAGGGAAGAAGCTCTTTTAACTAATCCTATTCCTGTTTGTATCCTTCCCCTGGCTGTGACTGGCTGTGAGGGCCTGCACAGGTGGCCCTTGGTGACCTGCACTGTCATCTAGCAGGTCCTTTCTCTCTCTGCCTCTCTCCTTCCAAACTCTTCCTAAGTGTCTTCCCACCTTGGTCCCTTCATGCGTGCTCCAGCCTACTGTTTGCTTGAGCTGATGTGTTTTCCTTGTTTTGTATAGGTAGACACTTCAGGCCTGTTCTGAATATTCAGCTTATTCCAAATCACAGCTATTCCCTTTCATAGCGTTTTGTCTTTGTTCATAATAGAATATACCAATAAGCAGTAGGATAATTTACCTAACCGTATAATGTGCTGTGTGTCCCAGGCAGAAACCATTCCCATTCTGTTTTGTATACTATACGTAGCACTTTGATTGGCACGTGGCATATAGTACTCAGTAAGCACTGATTGAATTGATGAAAGAACAAATTGAAAGTAGGAGAAGAAATTGGGTCTGGAAGTAACTAAAGCATTAAGCCATCACTGCATACGCTGATTCATTTCAGATGTCTCTTTTGCAGAGCAGAAGAAGAAATTACCATTTACAGGGGAATCTGTTATCTCCAAGGTTACAGTTTGCCATGGACCTCTGCACTGTGGAGGGCACATGTTCATTAGCAGAAAGGTACTATGAATATTAATACGGAATTCTTAATTCTTCATGTCAACCAGTTTAGATCACTTTCATATTTTCAGTGTCTATTGGTTGGTTATACCACTGTGTGCATTTTCTATGGGTCAGATCTTACTTTTTAGCTGTTGCTGACTGCCTATATTTAATATACACGGTTGCAGCAACTCAATGTGTGACTATCTGAATTTTGTTCACTCAGGAGTACAATGCATAGTTTATCCTCTAAACTCCAAAAGAAGTTTATTTGTGCCACTCTTTTGACAGGTCTCATCCTTTATCTCTTCCTATAGTTACTGCATACTTGTCTTATTCTAACTACCAGTCTAGTAGATAAGAAATACTAGGGATTGGGAACTACCTTTTCTGCATCTTTATGTATAGAACATATTTAGTGAGTAATTGTGGAACTAGATATCAACTGTGCATAATTTTAGTGAGACTCTGCTCTCTAGAGCCAGGCAACTGTCTGTTACTATTATGAATGGGCTTTCTGGATTGTTGAACCCTTGACTTCTGTAAACTTTCTGCCTTGTGTTAGTTTGGTTGGTTGTTGTCCTGCTAAGAGAAACGTAAGACAAGGAAAAAAGATGTAATTCTAATGAATTGATTCCTTTACTTATAAAAATCTTTTAAGAAATGTTCAAAATATTTAAAATATTGACTTAAACATCATTTGGGAACCATCTATTAATTCCACTTAGTCACACTTTCTCATTAATCAGGATGACCAACCTTTTTTCTGTATAATTACAACTCCTAAGATTTTTATAAGTAGGCAGGTTAAAGAAGAAAAACACCTTTTATTGTTATTTAAATCCTAAACATATAACCTAATCTGTCAACATAGATATGTCTAAAGTTACAGAGGAACCAGGAAGACATTTAACAAGTGATAATAAAATTAGTAGAAAATGTATAAGGTTAGGATTTAAATATATCTGAGTGTGAATCCTTCCTCTGCCATTTACTATCTGTGCAACCTTGAGGAAATCATTTCACTGCTCTCAACTTCAATAGCAAAAAAAAAAAAAAAAAAAAAAAAAAAGCCTTCTGTAGATCTGCCTATATAAAGGAGGCACTTATATTTTCATCAGTGGGTAACAAATTCTTCCTATGAAGTGCCTATTCACTTCATTTCTCAGTTTTTCTATCTGATGATCAATTATCCTACTGATCTCTCTCTCTCTCTCTCTCTCTCTATATATATATATATATTTATCTATTTTCTATATATATCTTTTGTTAATTAAATGTGCAATAAATATCTTCTAGTCATAAGGTTTTTTTTAACTTTGTAATTTTCCATATGTTTTAACTTACTTTATAAGTTTGACTAAATTATATCCTTTGACAAAATGTATAAAATTTTCTTTCTATATATAGTTTACAAATCCATTTCCATCAATATTATCATGTATTATTCTTATTTCTTCTGAAAGTATTGTAACTTTCTGAGTCCTCTGTATCTTTTTCCTTTTCATCCTCACAGCACACATTAGGTTTTCTTGACTTATTACAACATCTATTGTTTCTAAACCAGTGTTAGACAATTAACTCAATTGCAAACATTCTAAAGTCCTTGCTATTCACCATGGCATCATAGTTTTCTTACTGAGTGTTTTGGATATCCCAAAACAAATTAAGAAAGAAAACTTATTCTTTTCCTTGGTTGCTAACATTTACCAAGGAATATGGTATAGAAATTCTTTCTCCATATCTCTTCACATGATCGTACATTTTTCTTCCCCTACATTTAATATGCTTGTTTGTACTAATAGGCTTTTGAATATTAAAGAATTCTTGAAAATTTCTTCTTTCTAGAAACAACTTTACTTTGTCACAAAATAACTTCAGTATCATTTTGAATTAGCTTATCATGAGGATGTTTTGGAGCCTTCACTAGTAAATTTCCATTAATCTTCTTGGCTCTTATGTAACATTGTTTCAGATTCAAAGACAGAGTTGGGTGACTCTTCCTGGTTTTTACCCTCTGGAATAATGGGCAAAAATTGTAGATCAATTTTTTTTAAGGTTTTCAAATTGTGTAGAAATTATACTTTTGGTTTAGAAATATTCAAAAATGGTTCAATTAAAATAATAGTAATATGTCTTTCTTAAAGATTATACTTATTTTTTAATTTCTTTTCTTTTCTTTTTTTGAGACAGAGTTTCACACTGTTGCCCTCAATAGAGTGCTATGGTGTCACAGCTCACAGCAACCTCAAACTCTTGGACTTAAGAGATTCTCTTGCCTCAGTCTCCCAAGTAGCTGGGACTATGGGAGCCCACCACAACACCCTGCTATTTTGTTGTTATTGTTGCAATTGTCATTATTGTTTAGCAGGCCCAGGCTGGGTTCAAACCTACCTCCCTTGGAGCATGTGGCCACTGCCATAACCACTGTGCTACAGGCGCCAAGCCGTTAAATATGACTTACATGTTTTTCTAAAACATTGTTTTTTTCTCTAATTTTTCGTATGTATTGGCATAAAATTGCTCATACTATTTGTTCAGCATTCATAGACTTCAGCTAAGTTACTCGTTTGTCCTCTTTTCATTTCCTAATGAAGATCATTTCTGTTTTATTTCTATTTATCTTTGGTAAATATGTCAAAATAATTCTCTAGTTTATCAGTATTCCTGATATAAAGTTTTTCTGTTACTTATTTGCTATCTGGTTTTATGTGCTTTGCATATTTTTTTAAAGATCTCCTTAGCTTTTTCCACTACTTTCTGGAGTTTATTTTTCATTACCAACCTTCCTCTTTGCCTTAATTCTTGGCTTGATAATTTCCAAACTATCATTTTTTTGTTTGTTTATTTTGGGGCTATAAGTCTTTTTTTAACTGAATTTCTGTGAATTTTGATATGTAGCATTTCATTGATGTCATTTCTACATATTCTTTAATGGTCAAAGTGCTTATTTGAATGATGAGTTATGTGGTTTCGGATTTTTAAATTCCCAAATGCATTATTAACTGGGATTACTTTTTGTTATCAATTTCAAACTTTATCACATCATAGCTAGATAGAGCGATGTCTTTGTGAGTAATTCTTTGGTACACATGGAGATTTGAAGTACTCCTCTTGGATGTCTGGTGACCATAGTGATACGTGGCACTTTTTCTAGGATAAGCTGGTGAACTTAATTGTCAGACCTCATGGACACACATACGTACAAACATACCCAAAATGAGGGGGGAAAGGAGCATTTCTGTATTGCTGAGAGGGGAGGAATAATTTTGTTTTCATCTGCGTTCTGGGGTAAGACTGGGACTGTAAGTCAGGGGCGAGCATGGAGATGGGGAGAAAGAGGCAGACTTCATACATGGTGTACTGACCGTGTTTCCAGAGGGGAGGCTCAGGGTAAAAGGAAATAGACCTAACTGGGAGTTGACAGAATTATAGGAAATGGGCGATGTGACCTAGGCTGACCCGGCTTCAGTTTTTAAAGCTATTTGACAGGCTATATCATAAACTTGTCGTGAACATGGTCCACTTCAGTGTAGCGAATCCTTAAATGTCCCAAACACACTATGTGAAAAATACCGATTTTAAACAGAGTAATTTATTGGTAGGAGCTTTTTCTCACTCCTGGAATTGCTCTCCAGTGTACACGACTTTGAGGTGTCGTCCAGTTAAAAACACATTTACCATGGAGTGGCTGAGTTATAAGTGAAAATACAGAGCTACAGAAAGGGGGAAGATTTCACATGTTCACTAACTTTGACCTACATATAATTATTCTCAAAAGGGGAAGGGAGTTGACATTTAATGAACAAATATTAGGTGTAAAGCGTCATCCTAGGTCATTTATAATGAGACCATAGATACTTAGAAAGATAATTAGAGTCTCCCCTTGCAATCCAGCCTCAATGATCTGAAAACCACTGTGCCCTTGGATATTCACATCACAGTCTGTTGAAATGCCCATTGGATAAAAATAAATCAAGGATAGCTGATTGTAGTCGATTTTTCCCTTTTATTCATTCACGTATTTATTCATGTGTTTTTCTCATTTGAGATGTAGCAACCACGTTTAAAATATTTGAAAAGAAAAATGCCACAATTCTATCACATTGACACAACTATCATAAAGGAAGCTTTTATCTACATCAGAGATCTCTTTATAATGTTAAGGACATAAACATACCTGAATAGGAAGTGTGTGAGCTACTCAGATTTTTCCTGAACCACCACTTCGGTTGCTTCCATTGATGTATGTGTGGAACCAGCTGGTACAGCAGTCGTTTACAAGGTTCACATGTGGTTCTTGGAAAATCTAGGTCACCTCTCAATATCAGGATGCTAAATTGCACATAAAGCAGGTCAGCTCTCCTGCAGCACCGTGACAGCCTGCTATTTGCCTTTTAAGAGTTAAATTGTATCTGCTAATCCTAGCTTTTAAGCAGCTAGAACTGACATTGCTTAATTTACTTGTAACCCTTATAACAGACTTTCAGCAGAGGGTATTGGTCTTTGTGCTGGATTGAAATCTGGAAGTCCCAGAGGAAATCGACTAAAACTATTACCATAGTTAAGGTTGCCTATCATTCTAATTATAATTCACATCCGATAATGAACACCTTGTTCAATAATATTTAATTCAAATCATGATGCTGAGTATAAAATTACATATCGAGAGAATTCATTAGAAGTTTCAAAAGTAAGCTGAGTAAATGTGCCTCGGAGAATGTATTTGATGAATTTGTAAAAGTATTTAAATTAGATCTGTAAAGTATTATGAAAAATCCACAAGGGATGCACAATTAGGTGAATAAGCTGTGCAAGGCCAGGAGCTGCTGGGCATTCGCTGCGAAATGCTTCCTGATACATTGTTTATGCAAAGCAGAGACGTGGGGGTGTGGGGGAGGCGGTAACACACAACAAAGCAGGAGCGCAGCAGAGGTACGCCAAAAGTAATTGAATAAAAAGTAAGTAATTCCCTCATAATTAGTTCTCTAGTCTTTGCCTACATATTATTCATATGTCACTGAAGTATTTTAATGTGGGACAAATGGTTATTTAATTTATGCATGTTTTATAAAGTCCATAATGTATGAGCTTCATGAAAAGCTCATTCATAACAAGGTCTCTTTCAAACTACAGCGTGAAGGAGGTTAGACAATGCCAAATGCACAATTATGTAATTTATACCACTTAAGCTGCTCATATCAGTAGCATTTTATCTTAATATTCTGATGACGTATGAAAACTTTGTCCACTTTAATTTACGTTGTGCTCATTACCATCGAACCAGGGTAATTTTAAAATATGTAAATGTACCTGTTGATTCACCCTTCCATTCATTCGTGTGTCTTGATTCAATCCGTTCACCATGTACAGAGCGGTGGATGTATGCCAGATGTCGTGTATGATTGGTGGGAAGGAACCAATAAAAATCGAGAGGAGAAAAGGTCCGTCCTCCAGTGGAGTTGTATCCTAACAGCGGAGAGAGTCATCTTGTAAATAGCCTCACTAATTTCGCAACACTGAAAAGCAGAATGATGTATATAAAGTAGGAGTCAGCAAACTTTTCTGTAAAGGGCTGGATAATGGACACTGCATTTGGCTTTCCCAGCCAGCCTGTCTCTGCTGTGTCTTCTCAACTCAGCAATTGTGGGGCACAAGCCTGGCAAGACCCCTCAGAGATAAACTCATGCGGCTGTGTCCTAATATAACTCTGCTTACAAAAACAGGCTGTTGGCAGAATTTCTTTCTGTAGTAGGTCCTTCGTCTTGGAGATTCAAAGAATGAACCCATGGACCACAGATGAGTGGTAAGATTGGATTTCTTAGACAAAAAGGGATACAGAAGGAATAAAAAGCACCAGAGCTTTAGGACAGAAGGAATAAAAAAGCACCGGAGCGCTGACAGAGGGAAAGACCCAAGAGGGACGTCTCTGCATGGGTCTTTTGTCTAGGATTATAAAGTCTTGAGAATTACACTGGGCCAGGACTTGGTACATGGAAGGTACATTTCCAACATTGATGAGTGTGTTACCAATGAATGAATGCAGTCCCTCCAGCTGGGGGGGCGGGGGGTGGAGTGGGCAAAACAGCAGGGAGTCCACTTAAGAAGAGGCCCAGCTTACATGAAATTGCCCAGGCCTAGGAAACTGGGGTCCATGTACAGGCTGAATGGAGGAGCCTGTGGCAGTGAGACAGTTTAGGTTGGCGCCTGGGGTGTAGTCTGCCAACTGCTGCTCTAAAGAAGGGAAGCACCGTCCCAGGCAAGTATAAGAAATGAATTTCCCCCAAAATGAGCAAGGGGGAGTTAGCAACGTATTTATGGAGAAGAACACCAAAAGCAAGATGGGAACAATGAGCCTGAAACAAGATGACATGTGTGAAGCAATTGGTGTAAAGAACAGTTGGTAAGTGGTGTGTAGAGAGCCACAGTGCAGGAAGTGGGTGCCTAACCCACGAGGGTGACCGTCCCCACTTTACTGATGGTAAGTGGTGTGTAGAGAGCCACACTGCCGGAGGTGGGTGCCTAACCCACGAGAGTGACGGTCCCCACTTTACTGATGGTAAGTGGTGTGTACAGAGACACAGTGCAGGAGGTGGGTGCCTAACCCACGAGAGTGGCAGTCCCCACTTTACTGATGGTAAGTGGTGTGTAGAGAGCCACAGTGCAGGAGGTGGGTGCCTAACCCACGAGGGTGACAGTCTCCACTTTACTGATGGTAAGTGGTGTGTAGAGAGCCACAGTGCAGGAGGTGGGTGCCTAACCCATGAGGGTGACAGTCCCCACTTTACTGATGGTAAGTGGTATGTAGAGAGCCACAGTGCAGGAGGTGGGTGCCTAACCCACGAGGGTGGCGGTCCCCACTTTACTGATGGTAAGTGGCGTGTAGAGAGCCACAGTGCAGGAGGTGGGTGCCTAACCCAGGAGGGTGACTATCCCCTCTTTACCAGTGAGGAAACAGATGCTCACAGAAGAGAAGTGACTTCTGGTGACTGAGCTCAGCTTCCAATCCGAGTTGTTCCCGTTCCAAAGTTACCTTTCCGTTTTGCCACACTGCCCCATCGTGTGTAATGCAGAGACACACATAAACACAATCCCTCATCTCTTAGGAGTTTGTAGTCTGTTACAAGCTCTTTGCACCTACATTTATAAGATAGCATAAAATTTTGAACTTCTTTTTTGAAAACTCTTATAATTCCGTGATTTGACAAAACCCAGGAATAGATTCATGAGGGAATGGTCATAGGAAACCTTCCAAAACATATTTGTTATATTCTAAACCACCAGGTTCCATACACATCATATATCACAAAACAAACCTCATAGAGGGACAGAACTCTGTTAGTTATTTAGAATGGACCTTGAGCCCTAATGTCGAGGATGTGATTTATTGATTGCTAGAAGGCACGGCAATGAGAGATTTAAGGGATTGAGGTAAAAAGAGAAAAAATAAGTATCTTTTGGCTAGCGGCAGAGTCCATACACTAGAAGATATATAGATATATATACTCTATGAATAATTAAGCATGCTTTATAAGCCTAGAGTACAGGTATGAGTTTGCTTGTTACCATTTATATTTTACTTTCTCTTCTTAACCCTGGATGCAATAAATGCCTTTGTGAGCACGGATTGGTCTTAACCCTAATGGACTGACTACCATTTTATAGTGCCCAAACAACTCTGTGAACTCTTTTTAAAGTGCTAGGTAAGATTTTACTTCAAAATGCAGTTAAGTTAAAAAACAAAGCCTAAAAAATGCAATAAGGGGTGAAATGATTTGTAAATATATATTTTCTGTAAGCATCAAATGGCATTTTAATATAGTATCTTTGGCTGACACATCACAAAAGAAGCATTAATAGCTTGAAAAAATCAAGAAAAAACTGATTTCCATAATTAAATAAATGGAAAAGAAGACAAGAAAACGTCCTTTTCCTTTTATAATGTACAAGGTGGCCTAAATATATGTCTGGCATGGAGTTAGATTGACTTTAAAGCACATACTTTTATTCAATTTGATCAGAAAGAGCTTAGATAGATTTGGATACAAACTAGGAAAAGAGCTATAAATTCCAAGAATTGTCATTTTTTAGTTAATTCTATTCTGAAATGAGATTTTTCTTAGCTGTTAGGGGAAGAAAAGGGCTATTAACTAGGCATTAACAAGCAATTTCCAGTTCAATTTTGCAGATAAAAATGTTTGATTAAAGATAGTGTCTGTAGATATTTAGAGGCGTTACTAAAACCAAATGTCAGGCTTAAAGGGAATTTCCTGTTAGCAATTTCCTCTCCCATTCACTACATTTTATTTTCTTATGATATCGTCAGAATTTTTTTTAGGGTGCTGAAGAAAGAGAAATGAATTGATTAAGTATTTAATGAGTGCTGATTAATAAAGAAAAAGAAATTGAAAGCTCTATTTTCATAATGGATATCTTCAGAGGAGTATGTTCTCACAGGTCCTGCATGTATAAAGCACAAACAGAACAAAATATCAATACCACAATATTTGCTCATGTAAGAGAAAATTATTTTATTTCTCACTTTTTTATCACTTTTAACCAAATGCTGTATTCAGACCACTAATAAATAACACTTTCAAACATTGTTTCCTTCACAAAGATTGTTTTATTAACCTGTAAACTGTCCAGTGACCCCCTGAGATGTTTTTTAGTTGTGATAATGAAATGCCAATAATCTCTAAATGTCACTGCATTGTTCACAAATTCCTGTCCATCTCATGATGCTTCAGGAAGCCAAACTGGCTTTGGAAAACTGTTGTAAACAAAAAGTTGCAAGGAGGATTTTCAGTCCTCAAACATATCCCTAGAAACTCCTAAGTCCCATGACAATTGAGAGACATGGTCCTGAATATCCATGGCGAAATCTTTCATAACTTGAAATATACGAAGCATTAATCCAGCTGTTAAAAGTAACTTCTTTCTCACTAGGTCTTCCTCCTTCTGGATTTTCATACTCCATGCTTTTCTGATAGGTCTGCTTAAGTATATAGAGTTGAATTGTAAGTGAAGCATAATGAAAGGCGTAGCAGAGACACTGAGGGTGGCCAGGTCCTGCTCATCTGTAGGTAGAACCGCATGCTTCTCGCCATGCGTGAGACACAGGTGACATCAAACTGCAGGTCACAGAACAGAAGAGAGGAAAGAAGGGAGGGAGGATGAGGAAGAGCATGGGGGGAGGAATGGGGGACAGAGAGAGCCCAGAAGGGCGAGCAAAGCGATTGTGGTTAGTGACAGGAAGAAGGGCTCAGGATGGGACTGGGAAGCAGAGCGGGGCTAGGTCATGAAGCTCTGTAGACCGTGGTAAGGATTTTGAATTCAGATGTAATTGAAGGGTTTTAAGCAGAGGAAGGATCATAAGGTGTCTTGTGTTTTAAAAATACAACCTTAGTCACTGGGTGAAGAATAGGGGGAAGGAGGCCCAGGGTTTAGCAGAGAGGCAGGTGGAAAGGCAGCTGCCACGTTTCAGGTGGGAGATGACAAGGTCTTGCCGAGGGGTGAGAGCTACGTGGTGGGTGAAGCAGAGAAGGAGAGAGACACGAAACATGTTTTGGAGGAAAGACCAAGTGGGTTTTATTTTTATTTTTTATTTTATTTTTATTTTTCTGGAGACAGAGTCCCACTCTGTCACCCTGGATAGAGTGCTATGGCATCGTCATAGCTCAGCAACCTCAAACTCCTGGGCTCAAGGGATCTTCCTGCCTCAGCCTACCAAGTAGCTGGGACTATATAGGCACCTGCCACTGTGTCCAACTAGTTTTCTTACTTTAAGTAGAGACAGGGTCTCACTCTTGGTCGGGCTGGTCTCAAACTCCTGAGCTCAAGCAATGCATGCCCCTCAGCCTCCCAGAGTGCTGGGATTTCAGGCCTGAGCCACCATGGCTGACCTCAAGTAGGTTTTATAATGGATTGACTACAGGTGGTGAGAAAGAGAAGTATCAATGTTTACTCCTCAATATCTGGTTTGAGCAACAGGTTGCATAAAGGTAGAATTTATTGAATTGCAGCATCCTGGAATAGAATAGATAGGGACAGGTTTTGGAGACAGGGGGAGTCAGAGCTGAGATTTAGATCCGTTCAGTTTTCTTGAGTTAGGCCGGAGACACCACGTAAATGGATTTGTCCAGACGGCCATAGAACATATTTTTTCAGGGCTCACAGAAGAGCTCTGGGGTGGAAATGTGTATGCTGGTGATGTCTATATAGGTGGTATTTAACCCACTGAGATTGGAATCATGCCTTAGAGGAGTGTGTGGTACAAGGCAAAGAGGATCCAAGCTTAGCGGTTTAAGGATTAGAAAAACAATGACTAATCTTGGTTCCAGTGTTGCTCGAAAATTGTTTGTGTGTGTATGCGTGTGAGAGAGAGAGCGCACAAGACAGAGACTATTATGAGATTCTCTCACAGCACATACAGCCCCATCTGAAAGAGTATGGTGGACAAAAGGGCCCACCGGTTGGAATTCATGGCCTAACGCAGATAGAACTGCAGAGCCAAAGTCCAGCCTCCCCTTTGCCTGAGTCAAGCTGATGAATTACAACAGGCATGCCTTGTTTCATTCAAGCAACTTTGTTCCCAATTAAAGGTATAGAAGTAGAAATAATGTACTTTGGGCCTTTCTTCTTTTTTTTTGGCGGGGGTGGGGGGGAGGCAAACTAATTAAAAGAACAAAAAAGAAAAAGGCGGGAATTTGGATAAACTTCTAGGGAATCATTTATTAAAAAAATTAGAAAATACGTGTAAAGGAAAAATCTGGGGAAATATAACCTGAAACAGCAACCCAAGAAAAGCAAACCCAAGAGCTTTCTCGGGGGCGTGTGACAGTGTCTGTCCACCAGGGGCAGGGAGGGTCACAGGAAATGAAGTCCGTGAGACCCTGAATACACTGTCTCCGAGGGAAGGAGACAAAGGACTACGGAGAAGGTGGAGGGGAGGTGACTGTCTCTTCCCAGAGGAGGAGATTTTTTGTCTAGCAAAACTGTTTGGGTATCCTGTCAAAGAATAAATTTTCTCACAGAGTTGAGAATTTAATTTTTTTAAACAGTAATATAATACAACATCGAAGCTTATGGGGTGAATTTGCTGTTTGTGGAAAGTTCTCACGTGGCAACCCTGGGGCTGTGGTTTTCTACATCCCCACCGGAGCCTGGCTCTTTGTCGACTGTTCACTGGAGGCATCTTCTGAAGGGTGAGAGGATGGGGCTGTTTAAATTCTCTTGGCAATGGTGAGGCGCCTGTGCAGGCCTTGCTGAGGAGTGTGAGCCCCATGCCCCACAGACCTCTACCCCACAATAGCTCCAATTGCTCTGTCCCCGAGCTCTGTTCCAGGCCCTTTGAAATGGGGATACAGAAGACTTATCTAGACCGTGCAGGGTCCAGCTGGGGGAAAGTTCAATTGCTTCTTCTGGCAAGAACCCCCATTCTTGAAGTTCTTCTCTTTTGACATGAGATGGGGTGGGGAGCATCCTTACCCACCTCCAGTCCTTTCTGTGGGTGAAGGAGACCAATACAAGGTGAGACATAAACTCATCCTGGAAAAATGTCTCATTGCTGAATATCACTATGGCTACTAGATGGCCAAGGGGAGGACTTTGGAGCTGACCATGGTGAGATTCAACCATGAATGAAGTACGTGGCACTTTTCCTAGGATGAGTTCACAACTCATCAATTAATTGTCCAACATTAAAATGGAAATAAAAGAATGGTTCCAAGGCCAAAGAGCTTCAGATGACTGTGAGGTATGGCTGTGAGAGCTGTGGAACTCTCTCCACAGAGAGAGCCTGGAGCAGGGGCCTTGTCTGTCTTTTTTTACAGATGCCTCCCAGGGAACACTGCATGGCCAATGAGAGATAGTCAATGCATATTGATCAAATTAAAGTGAATGGGTTCGATGCCTGGAGGCTGGAGGACTGGGCATCAATGACAAGGCCATTTATGGTGGTAAAGGGACAAGCGCTGAAGATGTCAGAACAAGACTAGAGGCGTAGTGGGAAGTGAGTGTAGCACAGAAATAGTTTATTCTCCAAAGACTTCTATTATTCAAAGAAAGGTGGGGAGGAAGATTAATGTAAGAGTTTACGACAGAAATAGAAATAGCAGAGACAACATTGAAGTGGATATATTTTATAGGCAGGAACGCGATTAGATTACAAATGAGGTAATTCAGGCTTACTTATGAAGACCTACAAAAACACGAATTTGAGGTCTTTGAAACCAGGAATTTTTTTATAAAAAGTTATTAAAGGTTGAGCTAAAAGAAAGAAGAACAAAAAACTAAAAAACAAGTTTTTATTTTGTTAGCTGTGTTCATTGGACAGACACACACAGTACATCAGACTGCGTGTAATGCTCTTTTTTTTTTTTTTTTTTTTTTTGAGACGGAGCCTCAAGCTGTCCCCCTGGGTAGAGTGCCATGGCATCACAGCTCATAGCAACCTCTTTAAACACACTGGCTGATTTCATCTTCATAATAACTTTGTGGTGATGATGAATATTAGCCCTATTGTTCAGATAAGGCCATGAGTCTTTTGTCCAAGGTCTCATGGCTACTAATGTTTGGCCCCAGCCCAGCCTGGCTGAAGACTGTGTATCCTAATTTGCTAAACTTGTCACACTTGGCAAGTGGAAGGAGGAGGGGAGTTAGGAGGAGGAGAAAGATCCAGTCGCAGGGAGACAGAGTAATTCAAATCGTGTTCATGGAGAGTTAAAAGAAATAACGAGAAGAGTCACATGCTTAATGCAAATTTGTTTTTGTTTTTTATTTCAGATTATTAAGAGAATACAAACAATTAGGTTACAATGTTTGCATTTGTTAGGTAAACCCCTGTTGTAGTTGTGTCCCCCACCCAGAAGGTGTGCCATGCACCCTTACATTGGGCCCATTAGTGGGAGGTCCCCCATCCCCCTTCCTCTTCTTCCTTCCTGAAACTTGAATTGAGATTTTCTCCTAGGTGGGCATGTATTAGACCCATTGCCCAACATTTAAAAAATGGGCTTCAGGGACTATGAGGCGTGGCCTCACAGTAGATCATCGTCTGCTTGGCTTCACATTAGTATTGAGTACACTGGATACTTGCTTTTCCATTCTTGTGACACTTTACTAAGAAGAATGTGTTTCAACTCCATCCAGGTTAGCATAATACAAATTATATGTATTAGTTATAGGCAAGACAGTATCAGATATTTAGGAGAAATCATTAACATCTGGATGGAATTAGAATTGAAGGTCCACTTCAGCTGTGAGGGGATCACCACCACAAACTACAGTTAACATATCAGGGATGTGTTTACTACAGGTAAGGAAGGATACAGAAGCCTGTTTGGAAACACCACTCAGAGAAGGCTCTTGACTCTAGAAAAAGATGACAAAAAGATGCATGTGATATGTTGTAACAAAATTTTGTGATGTGAACTATTTTTATAATTTCTCCTTTTAAAATGACTTTTATATGTTAAACTTCTGCAGTGCTGGTTCCAATCACATTAGACAAGAGGACTTCTCAGTGATCCAAAAACACATCCCTTCTTAAGGTTGTTGCTACACTTGTAAAAAAAATACCATGTTGAATATACGACCTTGGTCTCTGAGGGGAAGCTCCGCTGTGATGATCAACCCTAGATTCACTTATGACTTTGCCCTTTTTTCAAAGCCGTCGGCCACCTTCTTTTGCCTGGCACTGGGATAAATATTAAGAATTACTAAGACTTAACTTTGTCTCTAGTCTTTTACAATTTTGTATTTATACACAGGGTATTCATTTTGTAAATCATACTATGCCAGGAGGCTAGTCCAAATCTTCTGAGAAGCAGATGCCAATATGGACAAATACTTGCAAGGACTTTACTGGGAGAAATACCTGGAGAGAAAATGGGGAGAGAGCAGAGATGCCTGGGAGAGAGTCACGATTTCAAGTCTGGTCCAGAGGAAGGGGGTTGAGGAGGAAGCACCTGGGGTGGGGCGCTAGGAGCTCTGAGTCCGAGTTCTCCAGGAGGGGAGCAGCCAGTCTCCCTGGACCTGCTCACCTTGCAGCCCTGCCACACCCAGTCCCTGGCTGAGAGCCACTGGCTGAAAGGGTGGCCCTGGGGCTGAGGCGCTGCTGGACTTCGGAGCTTGGCAACAGGGACCCTTGGTCAGTTTTGCTCCCTGTAGTTGGTCTGAGAGGCCCATTCTCATGGCCACTGAGACTGGGTTCTAAAGATTAAAATGTAGGAAGTCTAGATAAGCCCTGCTCACTCATCGTGGGGAATCAGAAAATGCACAAGTTAACCACTTGTTTGCTTGCTTGCTTCTTCCGTTTTAATCCTTCACCTGCCTCAGAATTTCTGGAAAGCTCAGCCTTACACAGGGGGCCACCGCGTCTGGCAGGAGATCTGTACTCTTTGATCACTACTCTCTGGAGCCTTCCCTTTTCTGGAAGTTGCCCTTTACAGTCCTGTACTCTCCTGTTTCCTCTGCCCATGACTTTCTCATCACTGAACTTTTAAGGCTTAAACAAATGCCATCTCCTCTAAGAAGGTTTCTGTTCCCTCCGCCCCTCCTTTTTATCAAGTCTCTTCCCCTGCAGTCACTTCCAGGGGTCTGTTTGCTTACCTGCCACCCCCACCTGAGACCAGGAGCTCCTTGAGTGGACAGACATACAGCATTTTATCAGTCAGGATTTCCAGCACCCAGCACAGTGCTTGGCCCGTGGCAGATCCTAAGTTACCTGTGATTACTGAGCGAATGAACACGAGCGTGCACGCTCCTTGCCAGCTGCCAACGATGACAAGACTTTGTTGCATGGAATGTAGGGAAAACATAGCATTTGGCGATGGCTGGTTATTATTTCCATTTCATCTGTGAAAGAAATGAGCCTGGTTATTGCAGTTCACGGTAATGGCGGACCTTCCCCAGGGGAGAGGAGGTGGTGGGCCCTCCGCAGCGCCTGTCTGCCCAATGCCCTGCCGTGGCATTTCATCCATGTCTCATCCCTCTGATGACTTAAACCTCTCAGAGGTTTAAGAGACCCAGTGAGTCCGGAATCCTTTGTCCTGGTGAAGGGTGATTCCTGCTGTGCTGGGAGGGCCCGAGGCTGACAGCTGCAAGGTGACTCCCTAAGCCCCTCCCTTGCCAGTGGCAGGGCAGTGGCGGGTTCACAACCTCTGCAAGGTGTCCAGCTGTCTCGATTTGCTGCCATACATTGGAAGAATGGGAGCTGTCTTGGGCCGCACATTAAATAACAAACACGAATGAAAGCCGGTGAGCAAAAGCAAAGGTCTGTGCGGGCCTTTCCCAACATTCCACGTCACAGAGAAGCAAAACGGCTTCCAGGCTCCACGCTGGCCCGGGGCTGCGGCTGGACACCCCTACCCATGTCCTCCCTGCTTTCCCTGCCCAGTCAGAGCATTCCCTGCTCTGAATGTTGAACAATGACAGTAACAATGGGAATGTTTCACACTGACCAGAATATTCATATGCTCAGCACAGAGCCACTGGGTAGGAAAACACAGATGGGAAGTGAGCCACGCCAGGCGGAGCGAGATTCCCAGGGGAAGCCTGCGCTAAACTCACAAAGATTTTTTTGTTTAGGAGTTTTCAAGGAATTGTTCCATTCCTTAAAAAAAAAAAAAGAAAAAAATAGAGCACTCTCTTTGTTGATTGTTTCTCATCTGGCAATTGTATTCTACTTCAACAGCCTGAGTCCCCCCACCCCGCCCTGTCCCACCTCACTCCCAGGAGAGGACAGCCCATCATATCTCTCTGGGTTTAAAAAAAAACTATCCCTGCTTGATTCGTTAATACGCTGACTGCACGGGCAATTGTGGCGTAAGCGTATTAAATAGGCAAAGAATTTTCTTTGGGAGGAAATTAATGATACAATATGATGGTATACTGAGTGAATTTAATTTATTCATTCTATTACTTTCTCTCTTAACAGGGATAATTTAAAGTCAATAGTAGTTTCATCTGAAAAACCTGTGAATTCTCAACTCTCCTAATTTAATTATGAAATTGAAAGAGATGTCAAATCATTTTGAGTTTACATTCGTAGAAAGTAAATAATGTGTGTGCACGACTTGGATACTAAATGGCATAATCTCTCAAGTGTTTCTAATTAACTTCGTCCTCACATTTTAAATCTTCATTCTCGAATTGTGCGATCATTAATATCATGTTTCCAGGATAATGGTGTCTGGTAGCACCTGTATATTATCTCCACCCCTGCTCCTAAAGCTCGGAGAGCCAGGCGGTTCTGTAGTAAACTTTTATTGGCAGGGATTCATAATTCAGCTGTAAGATTTCATGCTGGGCTGCAATTCAGTGCACAAGCCCTGTGCCCTGAAGAGCTTATGTTACCACAAAAACAATTGTAAAACTCCACTTTTTTCTCCTCTTTTTAGGTGGGCCAGAAAATGGTAGCGTAAGAAATATGATCCTTTTTTAAAAAGCACTTGCTAAAAATGAAAGTCGGTGAATGCAATGATCTATTTTGATACTTAGCTATCACCTCTCACCCATCAAATGCTTACACCACAGTGATGGAAAATTTACGCATATAACAGGTACAACTGGGTCAACGGTACTCAGAGTGCAAGAAATGGCACCTTCAGTTTTCTAAGTCAAATTATACCCAGTGTGAGAGTGCAGGCACCAGGTTGACAAGAAGTCCTTTAACAGTGGCTTTAGACTGCCCTCTCCCCACTCCGGGGCTGCAGCCGAACACAGGGCTCATTCGGTCCAACAGAAGAGCAAAGAGCACAGAGCTAGGTGCATGGTGGCCTTCAATCCTTTCCCTGGCAGCTAGTTTTACTGGCAGAATTCCCGCCACCAACTCTTTGCCACACTCATGATAAGCTCAGTAATGGGAGCTCTGATAGGATTCCTGGTCTTCCCAGCCAACCACATGTGCAGTCCCTGACTCTCAAGGGTCCCCAGACACCTGCCCTCAGCCACACACCCACACACCTCTCTCTCTCATGCCTCCCTCACTTCTTGTCCCCTAATTTCCCCTTTACCTAGTTTCTGGTCTGTGAGGAACAATAACACCTTGATAAATGTCGATTTTTGGAGTACACTGTTAACTCTGGAATTCTCCCCTGACTCTGAACCAGGAAACCATCATTTATTTTTATCCTTTCACTGTTAAGATGGAAACACAAGAAGAAAGAGGTGAAGGAAGATGATTTTCTATTCATCCTACTTCAGTTAAAAAAAAAAAAAAAGAGACACCAACTACATATTTTCCCACCTCCATAAAATCACCCTGTTAGACCATCAAGCCCTGTTTACTACTGCACTAGTCCAGGCCCTGAGTGAGGATGTGTGAGGTATGCACTGTGGTTTTACATCAACTACTTAGCCCCTGTCTTGCTGTGACTGAAACCCTCATTCCGTTTGCTTTGCTTATAAATTAGAAGTGTGAATTACCTAATTCTACAAAAATAGAACAATATCTATTCTGTTAATACAAAGATTCTTCCTGACCTAAAACTCTCAATTTATGAAATGCACACTATTCTGAGGGATTTTTTTTTTTTTTGCAGTTTTTTGGCTGGGGCCAGGTTTGAACCCACCACCACTATTCTGAGTTTTTTAATATTCAGTGTTGTTTTCTTATCTCGAAAATTTTTTATTATAGCACAAAAATTTGAATGTGATATAATTGGTGTTGTTATTTCTTCTTAAGAAAACTAAATCCAGAAGTCACAGAAGAAGAAAGGGATTTGGTAAGACCCAAGCTTCAAGGATACAGGTAATGATTAGGATGTAGTATAATCTCTTTGATGAAGACCATAATTTTGATTAAATTCCATGATTCAGGTCAGTGCATTTCCATGTCAGAAATACACATGCTGCTCTGAGAAATACGTGAAAGTCAACATGGACTTTCTCAAAAGTTTTGATGTAACCCCTTTCTTCTACCTCAGGAACTTAAACCCGTCGTGGCGTATCTATGACACGTGCGTGCTAATTTAGTAGCTTTTTGTCTCTTTGCAACTGATGTACCAACCTGCAAAGGAAACCTTCCCCGAAGACCAGGCTGTCCGTTCATGATGACTGGAAGTTAGAGCTGTGGATAGTTAATACCGACCTAATTAGACAGTGCACCGGTCACCGACACGCTAATTTCAAAAGACATAGGGAGATAGATGAGAGCAGAGAGAGAATGCAAGAGTCTGCCATGCCTTCAAAAATGAAAGGATGGGACATGGCAGACATTAGCATTAATTTATCAAATTGAATCCTCAAGTTTCTGGCCCATGATAAGTGATAACTGATGGTGGGCTACTGGAGCAGCACCTGAAGGGCGGGCCCTTACCACACACCCCGGCACAGCGTCAATCAAGGAAAACGCCCAGATGGAGCAAAACCCAGGGAAGGGAATGGAGGGAGTGAAGAAGGGGCAGAAGTCAGTCTGCGGGGCAGAGTGGGTTATGTTCATGGGAAATTTTGATTTGTTCCATCATTTAGTCTTTCAACATAATAGTTTATTTCTATATTTATTTATTTATTTATTTTGAGACAAAGTCTCATTTTGTCACTCTCAGTAGTGTGCTGTGACATTATCACTCATGGCAACCTCAAACTCCTGGGCTCAGGCAATCCTCTTGTCTCAGCCTTCTGCCACCACCACGCCCAGCTATTTTTAGAGATGGGATCTTTGCTCTTCGTCAGGCTGGTTTCAAACTCCTGGGCTCAAGTGATCCACCTGCCTCAGCCTCTCTGAGTGCTGGGATTACAGGTGTGAACCACCGTGCCTGGTCTTCTATTTAGGGCCTGGCCTTTCCATCTTCCATCTACAAATGCATTCTCATCCAGTAGGTGCCCAGCACAGCGGGGAAAGATGCAGCTGGGGACAGTGGTGGATGTCCTTGGTTGGCCCAGACACTTCCTAGCAACACTTTTCCCCCCAGCCTTGGCCCCTGGAGGTGAGTGTGGATGGTGCTCTTGCTCATGGGTTTGCTGTTGTGATCAGCCAATGAGGAGCCCCTATTGGATGGGAAGACGTGCCCCCCTCCACAGAGGGTCCCACACAGTGAGACTACCCTCTTCATAGCTGCTACAAACGATCTATTTGTACTGTGTCATCTGTGTCTATCGGGATCTTGACTGACACAGGCTTGGGGAGGTTTCTGGAGGAGCTGCTCACTCAATGTGTTACATCCAGGAGTGTGTGAGAGAATAGTTTGGAACCAGGAGCAAAGGGAAAATGAGCATTTCGGTTAGAAAGAGCAAGATGTGCAAAAAAAGGGAAAAGACTGGATTTAGGGGGCAATAAAATGAAAGGATTTACTGTTTCAAGGGTGTAAAATGGGCTTCTCACTTTTGGTTAGTCTTTCAAGACATATTTATTTACCTATAGCAAGTCCTTTGTTAGCAAAAATGCCAAACTATGACCCTTTTACCTTTATGTGATATTACATTAAGCAACCTACAAAATTCCCACCAGGTGGCGCTCACGCAGTAACTTTGGAGCACCGACTAGAAGAGAAGGTTGAAAAAGCGGAATTGGAAATATTACTGTCAAACACATGTTCTTGTCTTTGATGCTGTGTCTAAGTTAAGGTAGGAATGATGAGGTTGAAAAGGCTAATAAATTTATTATGTGGTGGAAAAGTTATTTCTCCTTGCCCATGAGACGGAAAAGCCATTATTTTTAAAGCATAACATTAGCTGTGCTTTGTTCACTGCGACACAAATTTCTCCTAATCCTCCTCATGGTTCTATGATTATTTGTGTGATACGTGTCTTTGCCTATGAGTAAAGAAGTAGAGATTAAGTAGCTTCTCCAAGATGACTGCTGTAGATTTCAGTAAATTTAAATAAGTCTGTCGCAGAAGAGAAAAGAATGCTTTGGACACTGATCATCCAACAGTGAGTAAAAAATGTTGACAGAGCATTAATGCGAGGCAGATGACGTGCCAGAGTGGCACTGCCCATAAACGGAGAAGACAGTTTGACAAAAGTGTTTTTTCCCCACTTTGATCAGACAGACTAGAGCATCCTTGCATCCAACTTGCCAAAGTGCTGAATCTGTTCTCCGAGTCTCTGGACTCCACTTCCCCCCATCCCCACTCTCCTTCCACCCCGGTCTCCTCGCTGGAATGGAACAGGCTGTCAGCAGACTGACCCCGACGGCACTGCACTCTGCAGAAAAGGAGAAGTGACACAGAAATGTCTCCGGCTCTTGTTCTTTTCTCTCACCCACTTCTTCCCCAGCTCTTCCACAGACACTCCTGAGTAGTTCTGTTGCAGGGGAGGGGTGTCGAGGAGAGAAAGCAGGCCAGATAACTGCCCAGGCTGCGCCCCCTAAAGGTTGATAAGCAGGCCTAAGGCCAGGCCCTCACACCCAGAAACTTGCTAAGTTACCCAGTATCAGATGATGGATTTACCAGCGCAGATAATTAAGCTCATAACCTCATCCTAGGAAAAGTGCTACATACCTCATTGCTGAATAGCACTGCAGTCGCCTCCCCCTGGGAAGCTATGCACCGCACCAGTGCCTAATCCACCCTTCAAACCAGGTTTTCTAGGATGGGTCCACGAACTTAATTCTCAGACATCGTATGACCACAGCCTCAATGGCCATTCCAGAGAAAGCGTTCCAAAATTGCTGTGAAGGGTGGACTAGGCACTGGCTGTCACCAGTGCACAGCTTCCCCAGGGGAGGGCCTTGAAACTGGCTGCAGTGATGGTCAGCAATGGGCATGGAGCACTTTTTCTAGGATGAGTTCACAAACTTAATTATCTGACCTAGTATGTGCAAGGCTGTGAGTTTGGGGAATTATCAGGCAAAAAGAAAGATGAGGAAAGAAGAAAAGCAAGTTTATGGTATATAATATAAGCCAGAAGATTCATGTACATAACTGCAGGCATTGCTAATTAACCCAGAAGATGAAGTTTATCATTCCCACTTTATAGATGACAAAATGGATGGATGCAGAGTTCAGGGTGTTACACAAAATCTTCAGTTACAAAGAAACTGAGGCCAAATTTGTATGCTAATCAAAAATCTCAAATGGCTGATTCAGAATTTGAAAGAGGAATGAGTAAACCGAGTTCTTCTTTCTCAAAGATTGTCCTTTCTGCTGAAAAGGTGTTTAGAAAACTGAGTTTGTGACCAAAATGTATCCTGCATGAGCAAGAATTGATTGTGAAGTTGGATATTCTGTTCAGATTTGGACTTGGCCGGTGATCTAAGTGGGCTGACAAGAAGTAGTGGCACTGATCACGTCTGCTGGGGTGACCTCATTCACAGACAGACAGTAACCTGGGCAGTGGCGCTTGCTTGGTACATGCTTAGAAGGGCCCTGGGCTTTGTATAATGCTCAGATGTCATTGTCTCAAAATTCTTAATAATGTCTAATGATTTGTGAACCTGCTACACGTTTTCATCTCGTTTGGGGCTCTGAGGGTTACGCAGTTGGTCCTGACAGTGTTGTTTTCCTCTATGGCCGTTGCAGGATAAACACAGAACTTGCTGGTCCTACTCCTTGGGCCATTTGGAATCTTTTAGACACCCCCCAAAAAATTCTGTTAGCAAGTTACTCCCTCAGACAGACTAGCTGGAATGCAACAATGAGGGTATAGCTTACACTGCCATTCTTTAAATAGCTGCTTCCCTCTTTGCGTCCCACAAACCCACGCTGAGCACCCACTCTGCGGAAGGCGCTGGCCATGTGCTCCCCAGTTGTTTCTAGCGCCACTTCTCCAGCAGGAGGGAAACCGCCTCAGTTGCTACCCTAAGCCAGTCTGTGCTCCTGCTAGATTTCCCTCTCTGAGAATGACCTTTGGTGATCTTTCCCTCGGCACTGAAGACGTGTTATTAATTCCCCTTTGTACTGCCTACAATTATACCGACGACAGGCAGCTCCACACCGCCATCTGGGAAATGAACCCCTGTGGGAATCGCCATCCTTGCCCAAGGCTAACAGAATTATCTGGCAGGTCCTGGTGGACTTGTGAAATATTAAATATGTTCCATATTCTTTGTACATTAAAAAGTCAAATCAGAGAAATCTCCTTATGCATTAAGTGTCTGTTCCATGCAGTATTATACTCAGCACTTTACAGGGGGCCTTAGTTGTAGATTTATTTCTGTAGAATCTGTCAAAAGTAGGATATGAGACTAAAAATACTTGCATGTAAAGATAGTGTATGTAAGGACGAAAAAGGAAGGTGATCAAGGAGGCCAAACGTAGTTCCAGGTCCACAGTGTCCCTTTCCGGAACAAGTGCATTAGCTGAGCCACGAGGAGGGAGGGAGCCTTAAGTGGCTAATGCTCACACCGGATGGTACAGAAAGAAGCTATTAGACCTTTTCCAAATAGTTCTGGAAGACTGTGCAGAGGAGGTGGGATCTCATGAGCTATTTGGATGATGGAAGAGAGAGAAGTTGGCAGACAGGAAGAGAGAGCACTCCAAGAATATGGCACAGCTTGGAAAAGGCTCGTGTGGAATGCCTGGGTGATGGGGACCTTCAGCCAATTGGCTTGAACTATGTGGGGGTTCATTCCAAGGAAGGATTTCAAATTTGATTCAAAACAAAATAATGACTTTCTGTGGCATTATTATGACAACTAACAATAAATTTTTGAACCCAACGTACACTACACAAATCGCGACCTGGTTTATGAAATCCCTAGCAAACGAAGTCTCCTGGGCAACAATGAAGGATGAGATGCGGGCATGAATGAGCAGCCTGGGCCTCCCTCAGGGCCAGCCTTGCAAACCCCGCATGCTCCCTCCATCCAGCAGAGAGACCCAATGATCAGAACTGCTGCTACAGAGGGGAGACGTGCCTTGGGAGGAGGCGGCTGGGCTGTCTACCCCTGCCCCTGGGTTGACTTCAGACTCTGTGTAGGAAGGTGTTCACCTACTGTCAGGGATTAGAAAACCCCGAGAGTATTTGCTGATTTTGAGATGCTTGTGGGTTAAATGATGAGAAAAACCATGTCCGTTTGAAAAGTTACATAAGAAAAAAAGAGTAAGAATGGTCACAAAGATATACCATTACCTGCCAAATGATGTAATCGGACAAACTTGGGGGAGGCCTTATTGTTTTAGGTTGGAAAGGCCTTTAAGATGGGCTGATGTAAGGGATACATCTTAAAGACTAAGTAGAAATTAGGGAAGTAAGCAGGTGGGGCAGAGCTCCATGGGGAGGCTCAAAACCTCAGAGGGGAAACTGGGTGCCCAGAAAACACTGAGTCAGGATGGAAAGGAGCCGCTATCCTGCCCAGAGCGAGGTTTCCGAAGGACACTGGCGGGAGGGGGCCGGAGGGGAGGTGCAGGGGTTTACTGGTAGCAGAGCACTGGGCCCATTTTCTCTGTCCTTGCAAGGGATGAAAGAATCAGTGAGTAGCATTTTGCTCAAGCTCAGAAAAAATGGTTCATATTTTGAAAACTTTCAGGGAAGGTTTTTTTCCCTTTCCCTAATGCAATGTTGAATTGCCAGCAAATAGCAGAGGTAAATCACCCACCCTCTACGAGGATTTCCATCACACCATCTGAAGAGCTACTGCCTAATTTGTCTTTGTGAAAGGCCGTAAGCATAATCTTGAGCTCGGCTACTGCTACCAGCGCAAACACCTTGTGGGAGGGCTCTGGAGGGCACCATTTGGCACGCCCTGCTGCTCCGGCCATCTGCTGCACCTTACAACGTGGGCTGGCAATCCAGGAGATGGCACGGGCAGCCCGGCAATAGATCCATATGTTCTTCTCCTCCTCCTTTCTCAGGAAGCAGCACAGCCGTCTTCAAGACAGCACCAGGAATTCCAGGGCACACGACTTCCTTTGTCTCCTCCAAACCAACAGTATCCACCTTCCTTTCAAAAGGGCAGAAACCAACCATAAGTCAGTCTGAACAAACCACCACCCCATAGATATTACAGAGCTAAGAGTTAACTTCAGAAAATAGGAGAGGGGGTGCCTGTTTGAAAACGAGGGTGCTCGTGGGTGAGTAATGATGTGTACTCAGAGGTGACTTGGGGGCAGTGGGTCCCTGGTGTAGTAAAGATTCACGTGAAGTTATGATCAGCATCACCAATTTTTATATTTGTCTACAAGATTCCATAAGCTAAAACCTTACCACAAAAGGAGTACTCCATGGGACAGCAGAACCTGCGTCACTTGGGGACTTGTTAAAAATGTAGAATCTAAGACCTACTAAATCAGAAGCTGTATTTTCACAGGACCCTCCAGTGCCTCATACACATGTTAAAGTCTGAAAAGCACCTAGCAAGAAGAGAACACGCTAAGAAGCTTCTGCCTGTGCAGTTTTGACTATTCTGGGCAAATAATCTTGATGCACTGAATTAAGTGGGACTCCTCCTAGCCCATCTAGGAATTCCTATGCTTGCACAGAGTTTCACATTGCTAATTTCATACCCCAAATATGTGTGTGAGTGTATTTTTTTTCCCGAGACATAGTCTCACTCTGTCACCCTGGGTAGAATGCCTTGGCATCATTATAGCGTACGACAACCTCAAACTGTTGGGCTCAAGTGATCCTCCTGCCTCAGCCTCCTGAGTAGTTGGGACTACAGGTGCCCACCACCATGCTCAGTGGTTCTTCTATTTTTTAGTAGAGACTGGGTCTCATTCTTGCTTAGGCTGGTCTTGAACTGAACTCAAGCCATCTACCCGCCTCTGCCTCTCATCATGCTAAGATTATAGTCTTGTCTTCATTCTTGATGGTCTCTCCTTTCTCTGGATTATTTCTGACTTTCCTCCTTTTTTCTCCAAGTCATCTACCTTTTCAAGGAGAATGCCAAGTTCTATCTTTTTCATGAAGCTCCTATTCACTAGACAATTCACCAGGTGTGAGCCTCGGCACCCAGGCTCTATTTGTTAATAGCAAGTGAGTTCATAGCATTGATGGTGGGAAGCAGTCCACAGAGCTAATGGGATTCCGTTTGGGTTACTATGTCTGGCACTCAGTTCCTCCTTGGGAAAGAAGCCTTGGAAAGGCTGTTCTGGATCCACACTCCAGCCTGAGGTCCACACTGAGCTGACCCCTTCTTGATTTAGGACACTGAAATCTCAGCTTGAAGCTTTATTCAAAGATGAGACTCTGAAGATATGCTTGTTATCCTTATTGGCAATGCTGTGCGCTCCGCCAGTCCCGACTAGGGTGTCTCATCCTGAGGGTTGAGTCTGCCTGTTTACTCTATTAGGGAGGGGTTCTGAACCCCCTTTCCAGGACAGAGCCTCCTCCTGCCTGGGAGTTTGAGTTGAAAATGAATCCCTTATATTTGCATAGTACCATGACACTTCACATAATATCATTTACCACCCCCCAGCAGCAGCAGCTCTGGCCTGACTTTTTGAACATTTTATGCCCAAAATCCTGCGGGTGGCATTTGTTTATATGGAAAGGAAAAGCACAGTTTAAAGCTTGAACATGAACAAAAAATGCCTCCCAGCCCTCCGAAATGTCCGCCTTCAGATTCAGCACTCGAGACGGGAAATGACTAACAGGGACCATATTTTTAAATCATTAAAAATTGATATGTTTAGCCAAGAAAATGAAAGAAGACTTAGGAAAAATTAATTCCATCTCTTATGGAGTGATTAAAAATAGAGATAACAAATTGTCAGTTAATGAAGCACACAGACTGGAGAGGTGATATGAGTAATAAAAAGGGGATTATTCAGCGTGCTATTTTTAATTGAAATAGATATAGGAAGAGTTTTAGTGTGTCACTTTGTGCTAATATGGTTGCTAAAGTGAAAAAAAAAAAGATTTTCTTTCTTTGAGCCTAGGACACAAGATGGTTCTGGGGATATCCTATTCCTATAGTATTCAAGGGTAAATCCCTCTCTCTGAGAGGTAGAGTTTTCACTTAATTATCCGCAAAGAGAAACATAAGCATCTACTTTTTTTTTTTTTGAGATGGGCCTCACTCTGTGGCCCTTTATAGAGTGCTGTGGTGTCATTATAGCCCAAAGCATCCTCAAACTCCTGGGCTCAAGTGATCCTCCTGCCTCAAGCTCTCATGTAACTGGGACTACAGGCACCTGTAACCACACCCGGCTTGTTTTTCTATTTTTAGTAGAAAAAATCGAAACACACTCTTGCTTAGGCTGGTTTTGAACACCTGAGCTCAAGCGATCCACCCGCCTTGGCCTCCCAGAGTGCTGGGGTTACAGGCCTGAGCCACAGCACCAGGCCAGTATCAACGTTTTTTGACATCTAATCATTCACAATATTTTTTGGCATTCTAGTTTCATAGCCCACATACAATGGGAACATTCTGAGTACAACTTTCACTGATTTATTTTCTTTACAAATATTTATTGGGTACATACTCTACCTCAGACATTGTTATAGGGTTCTATAGATGTAATCACTGAACAAAAACACTTTCCCTACCCTTGTGGAGCTTATATTCGAGTGGAATGCATGTACGAATAAATAGCCTGAAAGATAATTGCCTTGCAATTCTGACAGAGATAATTGGCAAAAGAAAAATTAGCATCACAGAAAAATATGTTAACATCTGGAGAATAATGAAATTATGAGCAACAAGCATCAAAGAAATCATGCCAAATTCAAATGATGGCTGCTCTTGGTAGGCTTCCAGAATCAACTATTAAAAGAACATATTAGCCTTAAACTCAGTGTGTCTTCTCTGATGGCTGTTGGGGGGGTGTAAGTCATGCCTCATTCACGGGGGATGGACAGATGCCAGGGTATTTCACAGGAACCTAATTGTTCTTCCCTGCCAGGAAATCGCTACAGCATGACAAAATCCTAGGATCAAAGTGCCCGAAGACGAGGACTCCTGTAGCAAACTTGTATTGCTTTCAGGTTATATAATAGATCTCCCCAAATACCCAGCAGCTGAAAATACCCCGGGAGGCGTACTAGACTCCCGATTCACCAGGGGCTGTCTCTGTGGCCTTGGGCAACTTACTAATGTCTTCAAACCTCAGTTTTCTCATTTGAAAAATGTATATTATAATACAACACAAAATTAGGGAAGATATGAAAGGATGTCATATATATGCATATATACAGAGGGTGCCAAAATGCATACATATTTCAAGAAAGGAAAAAATTGTATTGAAATTATAATACTCAAGTTATGCTGGACCTCAGCAATTATAAGAGATACTCAAATATGACTTACATTTATCTTTTGTTATCAGTATAATTTATTATAATTTTAATAGAGTTTTTTTCTTTCTTGAAATGTGTGTACCTTTTTGTTGTCACCCTCTGTATACACACACACACAGACACTGTGTACAGTGTATGCTAAACAGTTAAGTACACAACAAATATTAGTTCCCTACCTCAATCTTACAACTGCCCAGTAAGATTTACAAAGGTCAAATATGGGTAAACCCAGAACTTCACACTTGACCATTGGAGTCTTTTTGCCCATTAGAACTTGTTGCCCTAAGCTTAATTTCTTGTGCATATTTGGAACTTTGTTCCTGAACTGATGAACAAGCTTTCCAGATATCATTTGCTGGCTCTGCCAGTCACTTGTTCCATCTCATCAACATCCCCAAGCTTATCTGCATAGCAGGCCCTGTTTGCAAAATTACTTGACTATTTAGTTACACTTTGTCCTTACTTAGAAGTAGGAATGGAAGGCTGAAATAAGAAAGAGTACAACAGACTAACTTTTATTTATTTTTTTTTAGACAAACAGAGTCTCACCCTGGGTAGAGTGCCATGGCATCATAGTTCACAGCAACCTCAAACTTCTGGGCTCAAGTGATCCTCTTACCTCAGCCTCCTGAATAGCAGGGACTATAGGCACCCACCATCATGCCTGGATAGTTTTTCTATTTTTAGTAGAGAAGGGATCTTGCTTTGGCTTGTCTTGAACGCTAAACTCAAGTGATCCTTCCACCTTGACCTCCCAGAGTGCTGGGATTACAGGCATGAGCCACTGCACCTGACCAGGTGTAAGGATTTTTATCAGTGTGGTGCAGTAGAAGCAGACAGAATGCGTAGACGTGCTGACACGAGTAAAGGCTCAGAGTCAGCCTCTTAGTGGAGCTGACGAGGGCACCCATGTGAACAGAAGGGTGGAAGAGAACGTTAGAGGGTATATACAAACTACTACAACAGCATTGAAATTATATTTAAAGGTGAAATATTTTAATAGGGTGAAATAAAATTAGGAAATACATGTGTGCACCTACGTGTGTGTATTTGTGTAGGAGGTGTGACAATTAAGTCTGTGAACTCCTCCTAGAAAAGGTACTACATAGCTCATTGCTGACTACACGGTGGTCACCCTTGAAGTCCTCTCCTTGGCCATCTGGTGACCACAGTGATAGTCAGCAATGAGGTGTATAGCACTTTTTCTAGGATGAGTTTACAAACTTAATTGTAAGAACTTATATGTATTTGACTACTGAAAAAGGACTCCTTTTCTAGTCTGTGAATCTACAGATCTACTGTTTGTTTTTCACATGTTTTCTAGAAAGCATTACAAGTAGACGTAGGAGTTATCTATATATAGTTGATTTTTGCTTGTTTATTCCCAGCCTCCAGCTAAAAGAATGTGAGGAAGCAGCAAATTTCTCTAATCCCAATATTCTTCCCCGCTGAGCCATCTGGCCAGGGGACTTCAGATATTTGCTGGGCACCTACTAGGTTTCAGGCATCCTGCCCTCAGGACATGTCCGCCACTAGAGTCAGTGGAAAGATCTGGCCTGGATTTAAACAGATTGAAAAAGGAGTAAGATAGGAAGCTACTGGGTCTCCAAAGATGGTGACAAAACTTTTTTTTTTTTTTTTAGTGGTTCAGCCCAATTTTCTCTCAAACACATACCAGGTAGGCTTTCAGAGACGTAAGGGCAGGTAAAGGAACCCAGGCTCTCTGCATAAGGTGGAGCCATGTGCCTCTATGTGTACTGGCAGGGACTGTGAACCTTGGAGGGGACAGGTGGCCAAGCACTGCCACAGGCTCAGCCTGTTTCTAGCTACCAGGCACAAACCCCTTTCCAGCTCTGGAAAGCCCACAGTGTGACAGCTTCTCCTCCAGGGCCAGGCTAAATTAGATTTCTGCAGTCTAGCTACCTGACCCTGAAATCTTTAAGTTCTGGGCACTCTTAGAAGTTCTCCTTAGGCCCTTTTCTACATGTGTTTTGCACATTGGCTTGCTGATTTCTTGATGATACTTCAAGCTCAGGCCAAGACTGCAATCATGATTGTCAGTGCTGAAATCGTGGATTACTGCAGCTAACTGGATCTTCATCACTTCGGATGGGTGAAACGAAGTCAAGAGAGAGTGGGAGAGAGAAGAGGATGAATGGACAGGACAGACCTTGTTAGTGGCACAGGCTGTAATCTAGTTCTGACCCAAATGCATTGATCAGCCAATTCTGTTAACTCTACCTTCAAAATGGATCCAGCATCCTACCACTTCTAAACATTTCTATACCTTTCTCTTAGGTCCAAGCTATCATCCATCATCAACTTCAGCCTGCACTGCAATAGCCAACTCACTTCCCTCCCTCCCTTCCTTCCTTCCTTTCTTCCTCTGTCTCTGTCCTTCTTTCCCTCCCTCTCTCCTTTCCTTTCTCTTCTCTTTCCTTCTTTCTTCCTTTCTCTGTCTCTCTTCCACATTCCATGCCCTCCCTCCTTCTCTATCTCCCCCCCCAACCCAGGGTCTCTGTCACCTTGGCTGGAGTGCAATAGTGTCATTCTAGCTAGCTCACTGCAACTCTTAGGCCCAAGGAATTTTCCTGTCTTTGCCTCCCTAGTAGCTGGGACAATAAGTGTGCATCCCCATGTGGACTGATTTTTCTTTTCTTTTCTTTTTTTATGTTTGAGATTTTTTTCTTGGTCAGGCTGGTCTTTAACTCCTGGCCTCAAGCAATCCTCCCACCTCAGCCTCCCAGAGTGCTAGGATTACAAGCATGAACCACTATTCCTGACCCACAAGAGCCTTTCATTAGACTAGTTTTGATTCTTGTTATACATTTCTAAAGGCTATTCCACAATAGCCCCAGAGTGATACCTGTAACATGTAAGTCCTGCTTCTTCATTCACCTTCTCAGATTGTCCCTGTCACTGAGGCTTCTCTGAACACCCATAAAAAGCAGCAGCCCCTCTCCCTGTGTTCCCTGTTGCCCTGCTGGCTTTATTTTTCTCTACAGAGAGGTCAAGTTAGCACCACGGACATCCTTCCTATCCGTCTATCATCTCTCTATCTATCAACTTCTCTGTATACCTCTATTTTCTACTTGTCTCTCGGTAGCTCACATGTTGTACATCTCTCCCGTGGGAATGTACGATCCATGAAGACAGTGTTTTTGTCCATTGTTGTGTGCCTGATATTTAGAACAGTGTCTGGTAAACAATAGGTATTCCATGGATATTTATTGAAAGAATGATTAAATGCATGATTGAAATCAAAATCTGGTTACCAGCCTGGCCACAGGCACTCTCCTGAGACAGAGTTCACCTCGAAGTCAGTGGCAACGTTGTGGAGAGTGAGAGCACGTGATGGAGGTGACTGGAGGAAAGTGCTTGAACATCTAATGAGCACAGAGTGGGCCCTGCAGGGTTTGTTATAGTAATAAACGCTAGAACACCTGTGAGAAATGAAAGCTATCAGATGGTGTGAGATAAAAGAGAAACAATGCACCACAAAGCAGAAGCCACATATTCGGATTCTGAACCTTATTACCCTTGGAATCCCGAGCAAGGTGCTCATCCTGTTTGACCTCCGTTTCTCATCCATACAATATAGCAGTGACAGATTAGTTTGTCTCTGAGGTCCTTTCTATGCCCAAGATTTCTGTTTAATTCTGTAGACGTCTGAGGAAGAGGAAGGAAGGAAGGAAGGGAGGGATGGAGGGAGGAAAGAGGGAAGAAGGGAGGGCAGGGTTTTTTGATTATCCATATTCCTACTTAGAGATAGAGTTAGAGCATAAAGAAAATTTCATAGAATAAATTATTTTTACATGACTGCATTACTTAGAATTAACTTGGTTTTTTAATTGGGTATTCAAGCATTCAAAAATACTTCATTTTTACCAAGTTTCACATTTCCTTGTGTTTTGTGGGGTGTCGCGACCCGTCAGGCTCCTATGGCCCTGGTCTCGGTTAGCGCAGGAAGGAACCAGGCGAGAGGCGGATTAGCAGTACAAGCTTGTGGAAGGCGGGCCAGCCCTTACTTTCCGGGTAGCCCCGAGCAACCTCCGCACCAGCCTTTTATTGAGCCAGAACAACACAGGTGAGGGGAGTAATTAACAATGACTACGCGCTGAGGGCACGGGCTCTTCTTCCACAAGGAACTCCTGTGGATGAATGGCCCGAGGTCCACGCCTCACCTGTAGATCATCTTGCTTGGATGTCGTCTGGCTCTTGGCACCTCCCACAGCGGAGATTGATACTTAGAGCTGGAGCCCTTGCTTTTTAGAAGTAGGTGGAGTTTGGGTCTTTTGCAGGCCATATTGACTATCATAATTTGTGTGTAAAGGATTACTGAAACATACACCGATCTGAGTTTTGTTGGAATGACTTACTATCCTTATTAACATTTTACAACTCACAATCTATATTCATTTCATACCACTACTTAAGGGAATTCTAATTTAGTGGTTATTTTTCAAATACATACCCATGCTATATAATATTTTCCAACATGCTGAAATGTTTTACTGATGAAATACTAGAGATAGTAAAAGTTTTCTTAATCCTTTTTTTTTTTTTTTTTTTTTGGTCTGGGGCTGGGTTCAAACCTGCCACCTCCGGCATATGGGAATGGTGCCCTACTCCTTTGAGCCACAGGCGCCTCCCAGTAAACGTTTTCTTAATATCTGACTTTAAAATTTAATATAAAGATATGCTTTTCCATGCCAAGTGAGTGTGGCATCTAATTTTATTTCAGTTAAGTTCCTAGGTAGGTAGATGGAGTTGAAACACATTCTTCTTAGTAAAGTATCTCAAGAATGGGAAAAACTATCCGATGTACCCAATACTACCCAAAACCAATATATAAGCAGTTACACACCCACATGAATGATAAAACACAAAGTAGTCTGGCCAAGGGGACAGGGGGAGGGCGATTGGCAGGAAGAGGGAGGGCACTCAGTGGGATTTCACCTAATGTGCACAAAGTGAGGTGAGCCCTCTACACCCCAAGGGTGAAGGGCTCAACCAAAACTTAAACATGAAATTAACCCCAAATAATGTAACCTAAAAATTTGTGCCCTCATACTAATTTGAAATATAAATAAATAAATAAATAAAGGGTTCTGAGGTAGAGTTGTGTTCCCTTATGTAGAACTGCAGAAAATTCATTCATATATTTTCCTGGTCATTATATGCATAGTGCTTGCTCAGATGGGCTTCTCCTGAGGTTATCCTAAGGCAGAATATGAATTCCTGACTGTATCTAAAAGGAACATGATACTATATTTCTTAAAAGCACAGCCACCTACGGTGTCAAGTGAACAGCTCAAAACTATGGTCCAATTAACCAAGGGCACTGCTGGGAGGTCAAAAATTCTATAAAAACTAGTAAAGATGCTGTGTTTTAGACAATGAGAAGATTCTGGAGGAATGATCTGGGGTCATAATGATTATCTCCAGAGCTAGAGAGAGCCCTCGGGAACAGAAGTCCATGTTGTCATTTATAAAGCTGCTCACCCAGCCTGGTTACAAAGCTGAATTTAGTAAAACCAACCATAACATTTCATTCTTTATCTTAAGGAAATATTTCTTTTTCGCAAGCCAGATAAATGTGAGTGGTAGATGGCAGGTTTCTGTTGATTGTTTTCTGAAGTTAGAAAGCAGAAATTGTAGTTCTTTTTCGGTTTCCTTAAAGTGAACTCTGTTTCAACTACAACCATTCTGTTTATTAAATGAAAGCTGAACCATTTGACACACCGTAGCAAAGGTAAGAACTAAGTACATTCAGCAGAAAGGATGTGGATGGAATGTGAGACGCTTGGCTGAAACTGCTATTAATATCTTGAGGTTTGAAGTTGCTGAATGGGTAAGCTCCGTTGCTGCGGTTCACAAAAGGACAGCGACCTGTGTTTGAACTGAGGGCTCACTTCTCTTGACCTAAATATGTCACGGTAATAAACAACTGGCAGGGAGGTGGTAAATCATAGTCATTAACCAAACAAATCACTGCAGACTGTCAGTTTCTAGTTTGAAGACCTGATGCCATCTTTACCATTATATAACCCAAAAGCATCAGTCCCCTCTAAAGAGACTAGCTGAGCAGGCTGCCACCCACTTCCCTCATCTCTATGAGCCTTTAGTTTTGCATTTGATTTTAAAAATTTGTCTGTTTATTCTGTGCTTCTCTGCTTCACTCTTTGACCAGGTCATTCCTAGATTATAATCAGTCTCACAGCTACACTCCTACACTAACGACACCATCACAGACCTTCCTTCCGCGCTCTGAAGGCGAAGCTGCCGCCCATTCTCCCAGGAGTAATGCCTCGCCAGCACCCTCTGCTTCAGTTTGTTTCTTTATTTCTATTCCAAGTGACCTGAGGCAAGAATTGCTCTGCCCTTGCTTTGGAAAGTGGTAATCCCCCACTGCTTATGATTATTGAGGTTCTCTGAGGCAGGGCTCACAATCTCAGATAAACTGTGCCCCTCAATTACAAGGGCTAGTTGAATATGATCCTTGCCTTACAAGTGCCTTATTTTCCAATATGCAGTGTCTACATTCAATTATCGGGCATTATTGGAAACACAGAGGTCACTACTTACATCTCAAAAGCCCTTAAAGCAAACATGTTATTGCCTCCTGTATATTTTGGGTTTTAAAATGTCTGAATTCACTTCAGGAGACTCTTACCCTCATCTCTGCTCTTTTTTGAACATCATACCATAATGGAAAATGCCCTGGTCCAAATAGTGAATAAGCCAACAAAGCAATTCAAAAGGAGAATGCCAAGTTTTAAAAATCGCAATACAAAATGATTGCTTTAGTCGCGTCTCCTTTGTGCCCACCCCTCACTCCAATGTCAACGCCAAGGCATCATTCCGCTAGCATGAGCACGTGAGCTCAGCATAAGAAGCCAGTCATTATTTTATCATTTAATATTAATTATAATAGTATTAGTCATGATGAACTCGTGCTGCATTATGTAGCTTTCAAATGTATTCCCAAAAGACTTTGATTATAATTTGCCATTTTATTCATGTTCAATTATTTTAAAGTGTTGCTGAATTAACAAGATCCACTTAGCCTTAATCACTACTTACCTCATCAGTTTAGAGCCCTGACATGTCTGGCTTACAGAGATGATCTGTGACAGAATGAGACTGGAGCCACAGCTGACACCCATGCTTGGTTCTGTGGGGGTGGCAGTTCTGTCAGGCCATGGGGGATTACATGGGAGCCAGCCTGTGGGGGCTGGTGGATGCGGCCCCTGAGAACTCCCCTCGGTTGCTTAGGTAAATACTATTGAACCTCTGAGATGGATAGAGGATTCTGTATGTTCTCTTTTCTGATGCAAATTAATCGTCCTGACTTTGTCTCCCTATGTCTCCAAAAAGTTGTTGCATTGAGTTTTTTTGTGGTTGTTGATTTGCTTTTAAATGGAATACACTCTGCCTGGCAGTCCAATGGCTCCTGTCCATTCTTCAGGACATGACTACATACTATGTCTAGAAGTTCCTTTCTCTATTATTCCAGTTTTGTTTTCTTTCCCCCTTTGGATTCTCTTCTAGATCCTACCAATATGCTTTGCTTTTCCAGTTGAGATTTACAAGACCCCTAATGACCAAGTATTTCCATCTTCTCATCTCGTTGTGCCTTCTGTAGTTAGGGCAATGGTCCACCAAGCAATGGAAAATTAACTGGGACTTTGGAGTGACTGTTTACCTGGAGATCAGAGTTGTGACGTGGTGTAGTAATAGGAGAGTATTACTCCTATTGTGTGTGTGGGACCAATGTCAGATATTGTGGTAGATCCTCCCAATTAATAGAACTATCCCCTACCAAATTAAATGGACAGGGAGGGATAAGGTCACTGGGAAAGTAGTTATGTTCAAAATATAATAGATGCTACTCCAAAGAAACCCCTGGACTTTATCAAGCAGCACTTCAGTGAGTGAAGTGACGCTAATCAGAATTCTAGTCACCAGTGTTGTGTCGACTCTATGATGATTTCTACAGTTTCAGCCAGGAATTCTCCACATGGGCTTTTTAACTGGTTGGCATTATAACTGAGAGTTTCCCAACCATTCTGTCTTCTACTTTCTGACTCGAGGATTTAATTCAAAGGAAAAAGTGAATTAAGATAGCCTGCGGCAGTGGTCTCCCTTTTATCTATCCTATCCATATTGTGCCATTTAAATTTACCATTCTCGCACCGAAAACTTGCTTAGCAGCTGGGACTGTGGCCTTTAATATTGTTCTGAAAACTGATAAAGAACGACTTGAGAAAGGGCTTTTTTAGGTTTTTTTGTAATCAAAAGAATGATATATTCAATCATGACATGAAAATACATGTAAAAGCCCTGCTTGAAGCAATGGTGCTTCTGCAAAATGTAAGAATGAAAGCTTCACAAGGAATCATTGAATATTTTACTGTTGTTGTATATACATATATGTGGGGGGCGCTGGGCATGTTCATTATGGAGCTGATAGTCAATTGAGGTGATGCTGAATCGTGTGGTTTGGAGTACAGGGTTGTTAATAACTCAAAGATGTTATTAGGTGTCGCTAGGAGCTGACCGCAAATCTAAGTGCTTTCTGGGACTAACTTCTTCAATGCTCACAATGACTAGACGATGCAGATTACTATCCTCATTCTACATTGGAACAAATGAAGCAGAGCGTGATTTCACTGGCTTAGTATCACCCAACTAGAAGTTGATGGGGCCAAGATCTTACTCCTCTTACTTTAGGGTAGCCCACATTCTGTATCCCAACACTAGAATTCCTGGTTCTCCCCTCAAAAATTCTGATAGAAACTGAATTCCCTTCAGGTAGCCATAAACATGTGCTTTATTTTGTTTTCTCCTTCAACTAGAAGCTTCTCACAAAGTATTTTCCCAGAAACCCTAATACATATATGTATATATATATTTCTGTGATCTTTTTCCCACAGTTCCAAAGCTGATAGAGGTATTCCTTTGAAATAGTCTGTTAATGAATTTGCAATATACAATACCTGCTATACTATAAATTATTAGTCACAATGTGGGTTAAATACACAGTGGGTTAAAGTTCCTGCTGAAGCTCACGATAATATTTGTATTCCTCCAGGAGGAATTTGGAACTACTCTTTAAGTAAAAAGAAACCATGAAATTGCTGGGCTCTGGTTGCACAAGCTGTGTTGCTTCCCCCTTCATGAATCCTTCCCTATAAAAATCATTGAATGGCAGCTGGACACCGATCTCGCCTGTGACCTGGCTTCCCCTTCCATCATCTCTCTCCAGGATGTGGCTGCCACGCTGATTCTCCTCTCTCACTTCCCTAATGCTGTCTTTCTGCCTCCTTGAATCACTTCATTGCTTGTCCTTTTTGATCTGACCTTCTTGAAACATCTCTGCTTCAAAAACCCCCATTAATTTTCTCCTTGCCCTATCCAGGCTGCCAGATAGATTCCCTCTGACTCTTCCATTCTTTCCTTGTTGGGTCTTGGCTCCCCCTGGCCTGCTGTCTGAACAGCATGCGCCTTAGCAAATCCAAAGCTCTTCATTTTATTAAAAAACAAAAACTAGAGATGCGTTCTCAGGAGTGCTCCGGAGTCACTGTGATGAAGTAGGCTGACTGGGATCTTAATTAATTTTAGCTCCAAATAGGGCAACCCTCTCAATAGTGTTCCAATTGATCCAACATCTTCTACCCCACTTATCACAACTTGACCTTGGGAAAACTACACTGAACAAAAATATTTTGAACAAGCCTTTGACTGGCATTCTAATTATCATCTTATAAAGAACAAATATCATTGGTAATAAGATTAGATGCTTATACTGTAGGAAGGAGAAAAACATGTGAAGGAAAGTCATCATTAGTCACTGAAATGCTTCCGGGAGTGGCGTCAGCACCGCACCTTGTGCAGACGTGAGTGTTGAATGTTGTGGACTCAGGTCAGCATTGTCAGAGTATGTGGTCTTTTAATGAGCCCAAATGAAAAACTAAGCATCACTCACCAAAGCTTGGATGATTCTTAAAACATCAAATTCCTAAGGTTTCACAGGATGGGACCCAAAAAGTCACCAGGTAACACTGATCACATTGTTCTTCTTTTAGTTCAATGGATTTAATTTGTTTTCAGTATTTGAAATTTAACTGACATTCTTTGATGACTGGGATGCAAAGGGATGTTACAATATTTTATTTAATAATAAACTTTAAGAAAAATGTGTATTTTTAAGCTAGAAATCTCCAACAGTTCTTCAGCTATTTCTATGCCCGTAAGTACAATGTTACAGTCTTCCCTGTAGTTTCAATCACAGTTTCAATCTGGCTCCCTTCCCATATCAATACAATCTCTGAAGGAGCCAATTTTTGAAGACATGTATTAAAAGCACAATTTACTGATTGCAGGTAGGATGGAAATTTTTAAAGGTGCAATTATATCATTAACAAGTTATACAGTTACCAAGTTGACTCATTGAGCTATAAGGAGGAAACTTAATGCTGATTATTTTTAAAGAAAGAAGCTAGTGTTGTATTAAGAATATTTTCTTAATTTGGCTGAATCTTACAAATACATCCTTTGCAACTATATATGTAGTACTTTCAGTAGTGAATATTATTTGTATTTTCTAATCCTTTAACTTAAATGGAAGAATTGAGAAACAATGGAATTAATGTCTATCATGACCAAAATGATTCTAACTCAAGTGAAGAATATATTTAAGAAAGTCCACTTTGTACAGTGATGTAACCCTTCCAGATTATCAACATTTTTAGTGAAGTTAATGCCATTGTCATTCCTTTGATAGTAACTGTGGTAACTTTCAGGGCAATGTACTTTACCCAACTTCTCTGCAGCCCTTACTCCCTATCATCTGGAATTTCTTAGCAAGGGATGATTTTGGTGCTGTTATAAGCTTCTCTTATCCTTCCAATTTAGAAACTTTATCTTTTAACTTGTTCTGGTATAAACATAAATAATAATAATTAGCTCAATGAGACTTTGGCTAAACATAAAGATTTGTTTTTGCCCTGTTGAAACCTAAAGGATAGTTTCTGCATGTCCCAAAGTGTCAGCTTTAGATTCCACAATAAAAGGACTCATCTGTTAGTCTCTGACCCATCCATATTTAATATGATAAAAGAGTTTATTCAGATAAGAACCAACAGGAAAATTTAATGTTTAACCCCAACTTTCTTCAAATTTAGCAATTCGTCCTGTAGGTTTTCTTGTGTTTGTTGATGACTCCAAATTAAAGTCTCAACAAATCACTGTAAAATTCCTTAAAACATGCAGAAGTGTGCTGTAAATGTCTAGTACGGTGCTGCTTTCTGGTCACAGGTGAAGGAAATACGTGTACATACATCCACACACAGAGACGTGCACAGGAAATACGTGTGCATACATCCACACACAGAGACGTGCACATGTGTCCACACTCTTGTGTTGTCACTGTAATGTCACAGGGATCTGAGCTCTGAAGAAAACTGTTTGAAGAAACATAAGATGTACACAGAGGCATGAGCCAAGAGTTGGGAAAATGGGTCCTCATTCTGACAGCATTCATCAGCCCAGTTCTTAAGACAACTGGCTGAGTCTCCGTTTTCTTATCCATAGAATGGGATACCTTGTCTGCCTTCCTACTTTAAAAGATTTTGCCAAGATTAAATATAGTAATGTGTAAGAAGGTGCTTTATGAACCTAAAAATACTACAATAGCATAAAGTATTCTTCCTAGGTTTATTCTATTAGTCAGCTGAGAAAGTGTTATAGGAAAAGTATTAAGACAAAAATCCTTGCAAATCAAGTTCAAACTGTCATATTTGGTTGTGAAATTAATTTTGCTTAGCATTCATGGGGAGATACGGATGATTTTCAGGACTGGTACTTAATTTCTTATCAACACAGACAAACACAGAAAAACTTACCCTAAAAGTTATTTTAAAACTTCCATCCAAACTAAGTAGGTTTAAGAAAAGCTGCAATCACATTGAATAATTAGATAATAATATTGATCCACACTTCCTCTAATAATGTCATCAAATATGTTGTAAAAATTAATTAAGTCTCACTCATTCCTTATTTGAAAGTGAATTAATAATTTATGGAATTATGAGACCTGCACAATCAACAGCATTAACTGCTTCCTGGGATGGGTTCTAATCCCTTCGTCTTTTCATTTAATCACCAAAAAAATTCTTTCATCTTTCATTGACTTGTATTTCAACTGTCCCTGTTTTAATTTTTAATAAATACATTCTTGCTTATTATTTAACAACTTATAATATAAACTCTCAAAAGAATCTGACTTCTATGGCTCTACGAAGTTAAAAGGGAGAGGCTGAGATAGAGTGTCTGCCATTCCACAAGAAATCACAGGGAGGAAAATTTATTTGGTTCATTTTGAAATGGGCCAGATTGTTTCTAAACTCATATAAGACAGATTTAAAAGTCACCTTATTGATGCCTGAAATCATAAGCTAAATTCTGTAGCCCTTCCCTTAATGCTACCAGTTCTCATTCTCCCCGTGTAAAACTCCTAACTAAAAGTTCAACTTTTTCATTTTTATTGAAAAGCCACTGAGACAAAATTTTATTATTTTAAAACTTGGATATTGCAATGTAGTCTGAGCTCTTAGAATAGCGGCTTCTGTACCTCTCTTTGTAGGAAATATTTCACAGCAAAATTATTTAATGGGACTACTCAGCACAGCTATGCTAAATGCCTGGAGCATCTGAGTAGGCAAAATTTGTTTCTTAGTAAAGTATGATAAGATATCATACTTTGATTTTCAGTAGCTTAGTAACGGACTAATAATTTACTAATTTTAACTATTCTATTCAAATGCCACCAATTTAAAATATCAGTATAATTTTGTGGTTAAAAAGCACTGAACTGTACCACAGAAGTTCATTACCATCCTCTAGAATCTCACACTGGCTGTACATTTACATCAGACAGTAATTAATTAATAAGCACCATATGAAAATGACACTATACTGGCTAGAGTACAAAATCCTTCTGGTCCTGTCCCTGCCTTTTAGAAGCTTACTGTTTAAAGAGCCTTTAAAAGTCGAAAGGCTTTGTAATACACAAAAGGACACAGCCGTGTCAGGTCAAGGCTTCCGTGGCTTGATACTCATTCTTTGTTCTGCCGCATTTATTACTCAATTCTTCTGGGCAAAGGTGGAACCTTCCTCAGTGTTTTCTGTGCTCCCAAGCATACTGTTCACACTTCATAAATAATAAAAAATAAGCACAATATTTAACCTTTCATTATAGTCCCCCTTAGCTCTAACTTTTGTCTCTTTGTAATCTGCCTCTAATTCATCTTAATGTCTTTAATGGCCATTCTAATTAAACAAAACAATTCTGCATGGGTAGATATGGATTATGCTAAGAGGAATATACATGTATAGCCAAATTACATACATTTGTGAGTGTAGGGTAATCAAGGCTGTTTAATCCTTATCAGTGACATCAGTGCAGACCCAATTAGCACAGTTTGCATCCACTTCATAATTCAGAAGAATGTGGGTCATTCAGCTGGAAGCACATTTGACAGGAACTCCGTTGTCAGGAAGGGAAAGCTTGCGAGAGCACCCACTAGGATGGAGAAGCTGTCATTCTTTCATCAGCGCCGTGGAATACTAATGTCAAGGTCAGAATGGTGTAATTCTAGGCTGCCAAAATATTGCTGGAATTGATATGCCAGAGTATGTTTAAGAAAGTAAAGAAGTAGAACTTTAGAAAACTTTCTCAAGGTGTAGTTTGATATGACTCCTCACTGCTTGGAGACAATTTTCCATTTTATCAGTGTTTTACAACAAAATCTCCTGCTAGTTCTCCTGCATAACATTCCAATATTCTTCCTTTCTTTTGTCCCCTATATTATTAAATTTATATCTTGGCTAAGAATTGTAACTATGGTAAAAATCTATTCCTTTGAGATTCTAATTTTAAAAGAAAGCCTGCTTTTGTTAAGCGTACTATTCATCCCTGCCACCCTCCCCTGCCCCAAGTGGAGTGAGAATGTAAGGTACATTTAATTCAAGTACAATTTTCTGCAAATGACATTTCAAGCAATTGTTTCTCCTCTCCTCAGAGAATAAGAATATAATGTATTGGGAAAACAAGTTCAAATTACATCAAATTTCCAAAACACTAGCTTATTCTAATTAAGCAATAATAATAGTTCCATCGTTACTAAATACCATGTATCCAGGAGATATTTGTTGTTTTCCAATATGTTTCGGTATGGGATGTAAGTTATATGCTCCTTAAAACCATTCTGGGAAGCAGAGAATTATGGGGTTTTGCCATTTTTTTTAAAAAGACACATGAGGGTCTAATAGCTGTTGACTCTTCTGAAAATTCACACTGGGTAGGATGAGAATTGGCCCTGGAATCCGGCGTCTGGAATGTGCATCAGGATCCCAGGATCATTACATGTTGGCCATTTATTGCAGTACCCTTAAACATGGTACTCTAAATTATTCTCCAGATTTCTCCCTTTCTATTTCTTTTTTTTTTTAATTTTAAGGGGAAAATAAGAGGTGAAATGCATTACACATTTCTTTTATTTTTGTATTTACTGAAATTTTCCAGACTCCTTTCACTCAAACAAGAAAAAAAAACACCTCAAACTCAAAGTTGCCCTGAACTGATTGATTTCACAAACATAAATACGTCGATGAGCTTTGCTAAACAATAGATCAGTGGGATTGTTTTCCATATTCCAGATGCGTTTTGAAAGATGTCTAAAATGACATGTTTGCAGTAAAATATACATGGCCGGGTGAACTTTCCTAGTCTTATCTTGCGCCTCAGTAACTCTAAAGACAAAGCAAGATCTTTTCCTCTGCCTCTGGCATGTTTTAAAAATATTTAAATATTGCTTTCAAATATTCCTTAGACTTCATAAACATCCTGCTTACTTTTAACAGATTTCTAATTTTAACTTACTACTCAGGACTTAGGGGCAGAAAGCCATCACCTTTTTAAGTGTTTCATGGTGGTTGTTTTAACTGAATCGATTCAATGTACATTAGACTGTGCTTATGCTGAGCTTTAAAAACAATTTGTCAGCCTCCTATGGTGCTTTAAATCTTCTGAGATGATTATGTAGACAGCACTACAAGCCTGCTCAAAGTTAAGCAATCTTTTATGACTTTGGTGTAAAATAAAAATTGATGCTCTTTTTTAAGTGACTAACAACTTGGCCTTGGATATCATGGAATAAAGGCTGCAGTCAGCCATGCTAGCCCTAGAATACCCGACACCAAGGCGTCAAGGGCAGTTCTAATTTAAAGTTTCATATACTTCCAGCGTTTGAAGGACAGGAGGAGGCATGAGGGAGGTAGAGAGAGAAGCAGTTAGAAAGTTCGACCCCAGGTGTGAACTGAAATGTACACAGAAACAGCATTTTTGTTTCTAGTGTATCTCATCTCTCCGGGCTAAGGGCTATTAGTCTAAGCAGGGGTCCTCAAAATTTTTAAACAGGGGGCCAGTTTACTGTCCCTTAGACCATTGGAGGGCCGGACTGTGGGCCCCGGGATGAGTTGGCTGCTAAGCAGGACAGGCAGCAGTGGCAAAAACACCCATTAGGCCCGACAAATGTCCTCGACAGGCTGCATGTGGCCCGCGGGCCATAGTTTGACGATGCCTGGTCTAAGGGCTATTCTCTTTTCATATACAGTATTAGTCCAAATGGTGCTAATTAAATAATCCAACAAACATTTACAGGGGGTTGACCAGGCTCTGGGAATAGTCCTGTGGATTTAATTATAAGTAACACAAGTTCTTCCTCTCAAGAAGCTCAAAGTCCAGCGACAAAGCAGTTCTTCCTTAAAGAAAAATGGAGGCATCTAAATGCCAAGACGGGTAACAATGACAACATTAGAACAACCACAGCAAACGGAGGCAAAGGAAAAGGAAACGGCATGTTCCCATGGGCGTCGTCCTCTCTGAGGCCTGGGTGGTGAGCCGAGTGCACAGGCTGTGCCAAATCAATGGGCTGGCTCTTATGCAACCAGTCACCACATGGTGCGTGCTGTCTTCTCTTGGGAATCCCGGGCCCCTGTAGGCAAAGTGGTTCCTAAATATCCATCTTCATCCTGTTGCTCCCCCACATCACAGGTCTTGGGACCCCAGCTGCGTTTCTTGTCTTCAGGAAGTTTCAGCCTGTTTCCATGGGTGTTGGGCAGGGGAACGCAGAGGTTTTGAACATGGGGTTCTATTGTTCAACAACTTGCTTGGGAATCATCTGGACACAAAGGAATTATTTAACCTTGGCAAGCCTCTGCTTTCTTGTTTTTAACGTGGGAAAAATAAACGCACCTCTATTAAAGTATACAGTGAGAAGTGAGAAAGATGAAGCCTGGGTTCTCCTAACCAGCAAGCAGCTGATCGTTCAGTTTTTCTTCCTTCTTTCTTCCCTTGTTGTCTTTTTCAATTCCTCCTCCATCGCCATCTCCTTGGCCTTCTCGTCTTCATGATGCAGCTCTCTCCATGAGGTAGAGAAATGAATACAAGTGACCTTGGTCTCCAATAAGTCACAGGGAACTAAAACCATTTGTGATTATAAGACCAGAGGGTTGGTGTACAGATTAAATAAGATACTATGAGTAATGCACTTAGCACATAGTAAATGCTCAGTGAGTATCAGCTGCTGATAGTGTCATAGCCTAGCTCACCATGGAAACGGGCAGAATTGCTGGTAGTTGCTGTGAGCTGCTGCTAGCTGAGTTTTGACTGCATGAGTAGGAGTGGAATTGATAAAATTATCGGAGGATGGGGCTTTTGCTGTTAACCCACACTCTTTAGAGGTGCCAGATAATGTTCGATGGTGGCTGAGGAAATGCTTTATCTTGTACTTGCTATAAAGAAAGCTACTGGTATGATCACAATACTGACGCAGGTTGGGAGCTGGCAGAGAAAAGGGAAAATGAACTACTTTTTGTCTCTTAGTTCAACAGAGTGATTACCACATTCACCAGAGTCAAAAGAAAAAATGAAGCAATAGTACTTAAATTAGTTACTATTTTTGATTTATTTATTTATTTATTTCTGAGACAGAGTCTTACTCTGTGGCTCTGGGTAGCTCACAGCAACCTCAAACTTCTGGGCTCAAAGGATCCTCCTACCTCAGCCTCCTGAGTAGCTGGGACTACAGGTGCTTGCCACCATGCCCAGCTAGTTTTAGAGACGGGGTCTTGCTCTTGCTCTTGCTCAGGCTGGTCTCAAACTCCTGAGCTCAAGGAATCCACCTGCTCCAGCCTCCCAGAGGTCTGGGATTACAGATGCGAGCCACTGTGCCCAGCCTCTCTATTTAAATCTTAATGCACATGATTTCACCCTGAATGCTCTTCTAACCCACTGATTTGGCCAGAGTTTCGCTGAGTTTGCGGTTGCATGAATGTAACATTAAAATATTAAGGTTAACATTTTAAAACTTTATAATGCCTTTCAAAGTATTTTTGCACACATCATCTTAGTTCTACAATAAACAAACATTTATTTGGTGCATTATGTACCTAATGTTACAGCTTTAAATTATTGTATAAGAAATTGTAAAGAAAATGCCAAATATGGCAAAAAGCTGATGATCTTATTTTAAATGTTTGATTCCAAGGTTCTGACTTAAAAATATTAACCTTAAATTCAGAAGGGCAAGGTTCACACCAGGTTTACAGGAAACACATAAAAACTGTGACTGTGAATATCAGTAATCTAAGCCTCGCTTTGAGTTTTGGCTTTTATCTTTAACTCACAATCCTATGCACACATTTCAAGGTTGCTTATGTATGTTAAAATGTTCCCTAGGAAAGTGTGCAGACAGCCTGTGTGTGAGCCTAAATTTCTTGGTTATCTTCTTAACAAAGAAATTCAGTTGAACAGCTCAGCACAAAAGCAAGCCTTTCAAAAGCAAAAAAAAATTCTGCTAAGTCAAAAAAAAAAAGTCTTTAATACTACATAATTTGATGTGGAATCCAAATAAACTAAGAACAAGGCCCTCTTTCATTAAAGCGCTGACCCATTTTATGGCTGTGGAGTGTGGCTTGTCCACCTCTTCATTCAAATGTGACTTACGCTAACTAGTGGCATGCAGGCTCCACCATTTCTAATGGGGGCACGACTGTGGCAGTTGGAAAATCGAGCTGGGTTTTGTTTTTTTTTTTCCATTCAAGCCTGATGTTTTTTCCTTGAATCATAAAACTTGAGAAATACATGTTGACGTTCTGTGTTCGCACCCTGGGCATTGGCTGGGCATCACCGTAATTGTCAGTGACAGACATTCTTTTACAAAGATAGGTTCTCACCTAATTTGTGTGAAGCAGTCCCCAAAGAATGTCACGGTAACAGCCAGCACATGTGTAATATTGCTTTCAAATAACATGCATGTGCCAAACGCCAAAATGAAAATTGGTGGAAATGACATCTGCAACTGAAAAAAAATATGCCTCAAAGAAAACATGGGGGAGTCCCTTTTTCTGGAAATTGTTTTGGTCATTGCTCTTTTAATAAAAAAAAAAAAAAACTGGTCCTTTATCACTCTTCTGGTGACCTTCTCTGTACAGTTTAGCAGTGAGGCAGGAGTAGGGGTGGCTCGCACCGGGGTACCCCACAAAGAGGCAAGTTGAGAGGTACAACTATAGCAGTGTCGAGGGCTGTGGAAATCCTTGGTTTCTCAGAACTTCCCACATCTAATCTGATTTACTATACTCTGGTTTCTCTTCAGATCACATAAATCTTTTGCCTTTTACTAATCTGATTTACTTATTTTGTATCAAGCAAGATTGGCACTGACAGGGCTTCTTTTAAGAGATGGTAATAATAAATAATAGGTACCCTCTGTGTGGTGCTTACTGTGTGCTGGGCCGCCGTTGTACATTCTTTACATGTATTAATTCATTTAATCCTTACAACAGCCCTAGGAGGTCTGCATAGTTATTCCCATTTCACAGATGAAGAAGCTGAGGCCTGAAGATTAAGCAGGGTTGGAACTGTGATTTAAACACCAACTGTCTGGTTCCAGAATCTAACTACAGTATTAAACAAGAAAGGAATGCTTATTTAATTAATTATGAAGGTAAGGTAGTCGACAGAGTGAGCATTCAAACTACATAATTGGCTGAGTGCAATGCCTCACACCTGTAATCCCAGCATTCTGGAAAGCCAAGGAGGGAGGATTGCTTGAGCTCAGGAGTTTGAGATTAGCCTCAGCAAGAGAAAGACCCCATCTCTACTAAAAATAGAAAAACTAGCTGGGCTTGGTGGTGGGCTCCTGTTATCTCAGCTACACAGGAGGCTGAGGCAAAAGGATTGCTTGAGCCCTGAAGTTTGAGGTTGCTGTAAGCTGTGATGATGCTATTGCATTCTACCCAGGGCACAGAGTAAGACTCTCTCAAAAAACCAAAAACAAAACATCTATCATTGTTATTGTTGTTGCTGGCATCATCTTCATTACATTTGCACTATAGACTGCATAGGCAACACTCTCCTAAAGCCATTATCTGGATAATTAGATCAGTATTCAGAGCAGCTTGGTAATCAGAGCACCCCAGCCAAAATCTTTCTCCATGTCAAGTGATTCAGAGATAAATCCTATAGACAATCTCTTTAGTAACCAACTTACCTTTTCCATGCATATTACTATCTGGTAAAAATATCTGTAGTCATGTAATTGCATTAACAACATAGATAGTTGTTTATATTTAAGCTTCAACTCAAAAACATTGCTTTCCTCTTCCCACAATCTTAATTCATTTTGACAGCTTCACTGAAAATGTGAAACTTACAAGTGCCCCCTCTTCCAACTTTGTCCCTCAGGGAATAAGAGGTGTTGAGCCTGCCTTCAACGCTCACTGAAGCTCCCTTTGACCCGTATCTGCATCTGTGCATGAGATGAAAATTCATGAGCTGCCTCTTTCTTTGAAAGTCAGCAGGATCATCTAATTTCTTTAGTGAATAACAGTTAGAGGAAGCCTTCCCTGGAGTCCGGGGTAGAGGACACCGTCCCCTGTGTAAGGCAGGGTAGAAGTGGTGCGATGCTTACAGGAGGGACAACAAGGAATCTGCAGCACTCTGCTCAGGCACCGCTGGAGGTGCTGCTCTCATTGTCTGCTCACTGCGACCTCCTGGAGAGTGTCCACAAGTGTTTATCAGCTCTGCTGTATTCAGCTACCTCTCACGAACAGTACCCTGAAATGATTTTTTGGTCTAATCTTATACTTTCAGGAACTTACTGTTTTCATTAAGAACACCTGCGCCCCAGACTTTGCAATGAACTGATTATTGTTACTTTGACATACTATTCAGAAAAAAAGAATGATGCACAGAGATGATGGTAGGTTTGTTCTAATGTTAGTGAACAAAATTTTTCTTCAGTAAAGTAGAAAACCTCTTTATACTGACCACCTCCATAAGTTGACCCAATTTTCATAGACCAGACATGCACCACATATATGTATCAGTACAGTAGATTTAGTTCCTTATGTTGAACAGGTATAGACTATCTTCCTACAAAATAACAATAATACAGTAGACCCTCCATAGTTGACCACCTCCTTAAGTTGACCTAATTTTCATAGACCAGACATGTACCACATATATGTATCAGTACAATCGATTTAGTTCCTTATATTAAACAGGTATAAACAATAAAGGTATAGACTGTCTTCATAAAACATTAATAATTTATCAAGATGAAATCCACATATCATAAAATCAACCAGTTTAGAGAGAAAAATCACTTGGCATTTAGTAGGTATACAATGTCCTACAACAACCACCTTCTATCCAGTTCCAAAACATCACTATTATTCCCAAGTACAACCTCTTCTTACCTATTAAGAAGTTTCTCCCCATTCCTCTCAGCTCCTAGAAACCACCAATCTTCACTGTTTAACTATGGATTTTTCTATTCCATATCTTTCATCTAAATCAAGGCATATAATATGTGATCTTTATGTTGGGCTATTTTACTCACCAGGTTTTTAAGGTTCATTCATGTTCAAGCATTTATCAATATTTCATTCCTTTTTATGGCTAAATATTATTTTATTGCATATGTATGGGATATACCATATTCAAATACCATAATTTGTTTTACCATTGCTCCCTGGATAGATATTTGGGGTGTTTCCACCTTGAGGCTCTAGTCAATAGTGCAGCTCCAGAAACATATGTACATGTATTTATGAGTACCTGTGTTCAATTTTTGAGGGTATATACCTAAGAGTGGAATTTCCACTAAGGTCATCAGACTTTTTACTTAATTATTCATCTGCATCAATTAGTATAATCCGTGCTGGTCCATATCACATCTCCTACTTCATCTGCAGAATGATCTTTCAATTTCCTTTTCTATCACTTCTTTCACATTCAGCTTAGCTATGACATTGTAAACCTCAGAATGCTTGGACAATGATCTGTGCTTTCATGTCCTTTTAAGATGCCGGGCTATAGGACAAGGAGAGACAAGATGATTCCAATGAGAAATATAGCTTTAAAAAACATGATGAGCTTAATCGTTCAACAAATGTTTCTAAATCCCTTTGATCTAGACTCTGTGTTAAGCAGTGGGAATACAGGGGTATAAGAAATAGATATGGTCCATGCCCTCACAGAGTTTTTGATTTTAAAAACAAATAAAGGGAGTGAATTTCTATTACCGTAGAACCTCCATAGTTGACCACCTCTTTACACCGACCATCTCCTTAAGTTGACCTAATTTTCATAGACCAGACATGCACCACATATATGTATCAGTACAGTAGATTTAGTTCCTTATGTTGAACAGTTTGTTACAGTCCCTTGGGTGGTCAACTTACAAAAGTTCTACTATATTTAGATCACAATTTGATTTTTGAAAGTCATGAACTATACTGTAGCATTGTGGAGTTTTTTTATTGTTGTTGTTGATGTGGGGAGACAGAGTCTTACTCTGTTGGCCCAGGCTATAGTGCTGTGGAATCATAGTTCACAGCAAACGCCTAGGGTCAAATGATCCTCCTGTCTCACCCAACTGAGTAGCTGAGACTATAGGCTTCCACCATAATGCCCAGCTAGTTTTTCTATTTTTAGTAGCAACAGGGTCTGGCTCTTGCTCAGGCTAGTATCAAACTGCTGAGCTCAGGAGATCCACCTTCCTCAGCCTCCTGGAGTACTAGTACCTGTAGTCCCAGCTACTCAAGAGACTGAGGCAAGAGGATGGCTTGAGCCCAAGAACTTGAGGTTGCTATAAGCTAGAGTGCCAAGGCACCTACCTAAGGCAACATAGTGAGACTCTGTCTTTAAAAAAAAAGAAGAAGAAGAAGAAGAAAAAGAAAGAAAGAGAGAGAGAGAAAGAAAGGGAATGCTCTATTTGATTAAATTTGATTCCAGGCTACTAAAGTTGTAATGTATCTGAGATTCTAGATTTCAGAATGGGTACCTAACTAGTTTTCCATCATACAGTGTGTGTTCTTTAGAGTAAATTTCTAGAAACAAAAACTTCATAAATTTGTTTTCAGTCAGTTCTTGTATCTCTATGTTTGGATTTGCTTTGGAAAACGCAGCAAAGTTTCATTAAAAGTCAACATTTCTTCAATAATAAAGCTCTTCTTTTTTTAACTTTATGGACTGGTCTAGGTAGAAAACAACAAACACATATGAACATCTAATTTCCATTTGGGGGTCATCTTCTAATTTGTGTGTGTGTGTGTGTGTGTGTGTGTGTGTGAGTTTTTAAATAAATTATTTAAAAAATGTGATTCAATAAACAAATCTAATTTAATTGGAAAGGACAGAATCTGTTTCTTTGAGAAATCTGCCAGAAAGATACATTTTACACTTGAAGTTAAACTTTTCAATAATTTATTCCTCTCTAGGCTGCCTGAAATTCTAAATTGCTCAAATTACTGCTTGGGTGCATAGATGACCTAGTACTGGGCACACCTGATGGCAATTGTTTATATATAGAACACAGTTCTGATCAATCTCTGACACTTACTACTGACTTCCTGCTGCTCAGAAATGTGTACTCTAATAGCATTTGTATGTTTTCTTTTCCCTCAAGGGTTCAGATTCCTTCTCTACAAGAACATGGAAAATTAGAATGAACACCACAGACACTATAATATGAGTAGCCCAAGCAATTTGATTGTATTCTGAGAGAATATATGGTATTTACTATTTTAAAATATATTATCTATCTATAAAAGTCTATCTATATAAATGTAGGTATATGCAAAGGCTTAAGTATACAATTAAGCAGGTGTTAAATTTTTAATAATTCCAATCATTGATCCCTACTGTGTAACATATCTTCAAGATTTCAACCTAGAGTCCCACTGAAGTGGTTTATGGCTGTTATCCCAGCACTCTGGGAGGCCAAGGCGAGTGAATTCCCTGAGCTCAGGAGTTCAAGACCAGCCCAAGCAAGAGTGAGACAACATGTCTACTAAAAATAAAAAAAACTAACCAGGTGTGGTGGCAGGTGCCTGTAATACCAGCTACTTGGGAAGATGAGACAAGATTTCTCAAGCACGAGAGTTTGAGGTTGCTGTGAGCTATCACTCCATGGTGCTCTACCTAGGGTGACAGAATGACTCTGTCAAAAAAATAAATAAAAGAAAAAAAAAAGATTTCTACCTAGAATAACTACTAACATCAATCAAATGAGGTCACAAATTAAAGATGGCTAACCAGAAGGATTGTTCAGCTGAACTCTCCTAAAATGACTAGGGAAAAAGAGAGAACCCAGCTATACCTGGCACAGGGACCTTACCCAGAGTCATAGCTCAGGGAACACAGCAAGAAGCTGGTGAGTATATGATGGGGTGGTGAGATGGATACAGTGTATGATCTGGAAAGGTAGAAATCTAATGAATTTGGCAAGTGGTTGTGACCAGCTAGGATTGGCTAGCCTCTCACAATGGTCTGGGAGCTGGAGGAAGCTTTTCCAGAGTTTTCAGTTGTGTGAGGGAAGCTGTGCAACCAGATTTCAATGCTGGTTAGAGTGGATTTGCCATAGGTTTGGTGGCTGGAGAGGCAACCATACAGAAAAGGTCTCAGTGGCTCAGGGCTACCATTGTGGGAAGGTTGTGAGAAGGTCTTAGCAGGGGTCTAAAGCACAGCCGTCTTAATTCCTCCTGCTGGGATCAGAATTCCACTCTTGGGACAGGCTGAGGGACTTCTGCAGTAACAGGAACTGTAGTAAGAGGGCACTGTGTGACATGCCCCTGAAAGATTCTGTGAGCTTTAACATCCTAACCCAGCAGGGTCGGAATGCTGAGACAATAATCAGGTGATCACCAAAGGCAAATAAGTTTGGAATAAGGACCATAGAGATTGCTGGCTGTGCTCTCTATCTCCTAAAAAGACCACAGCACCATTGGGTGTCCCTGTTACATACTGCAACATACTGTCATCAAGAGCAAGGACTTCTGTTTGAAACAAAAGAGGCAGTGAAAAGGAAAAAGAAGGACAAGGTAAATAAGAAGAAAGAACACATGAGGAGGAAGCAACAGAAAAATTCAGGCAACATGAAAAACCAAAACAGACAAACTCCCCCAAGGGACCACTAGGCAGCTACTACAGAAGACTCAACTTATAAAGAATTAATGGACTTGACAGAAAGGGAATTTAAAGTACAGATGATAAAGACAATAAAAGGAAGGGATGAGAAAATGTAAAGATAGAACCAAAAGTTGGATGAGAGATATGTAGAATATAGAAAGGATATGGCAGAGCTAAAAAAAATGAGGGAGATAATCAAGGAATGTAAAGATGTAGTAGAAAGTATCAAAAATAGGTTATAAGATCCTCAGAGCCAGAGGACAGAGTTTTAGAGTTAATCCAAGTAGTTAAGTAGTTAAAGAGGCAGAAAAGAAGAGAGAGAAAGGGGCTTAGAGAACTACGAGACTCATGAAGCATTCAAACATACGAATAATAGGGATCCCTAAAGGGGAAGAAGATTGTCCCAAAGAATGGAAGCCCTACTGGAGACTATCACAAATGAAAATTTCCCAAGTTTTAGGAAAGACCCTGACACACTCCTTTCAGATGGATATTGAACCCTGGGTCATCTCAACTCAGAGCCTCTCCCAGACATATTGTAGTGAACCTGTCCAAAGTCAAGATGAAAGAAAAAATTCTACAAGCAGCCAGGAGTAAGCACCAACTGACCTACAGAAGCAGAGCCATTAGGATGACAGCAGACTTTTCAGATGAAAGCTTGGAAGTCAGAAGAGCGTGGTCATCCACCTTCAACATTCTTAAGCAAACAATTTTCAGCCCAGAATTCTGTATCCTGCTAAACTAAACTTCAAAACTGATGGAGAAATCAAGTCTTTTGTGGTTATACAAGCACTGTGGACATTTGGCACAAGATCAGATCTGTAGGAAATACTCAAACCTATTCTCAACACTGACCACCACAATGGACCATGAACAAAGAAATACACATAAGCTAAAAGTCAATACTTAGCTTCCACAATGGTACAAAGGATAAAACTACACAATGGACTTTCACAAAATAAGATGAATATAACCCCATCGCACTTACCAATTCTCTCAATAAATGTCAATGGACTGAATTCACCACTGAAGAGTCACAGGCTGGCTGATTGAATAAAAATGCACAAGCCATCCATATGCTGTCTCCAGGAGACATACCTAGCCTTGAAGGATAAATCAAGACTTAGGGTTATAGGATGGAAAACAGTATTTCTAGCAAATGGAAATCAGAGAAAGGAGGGGTTGCAATCTTATTTTCAGATACAAGCAGATTTAAAGCAACTAAAGTTAAGAAAGACAAAGATGGACACTTTATACTGGTCAAAGGAACAATACAACAAGAAGACATTTCAATTTTAAATATTTATGCACCCAACTTAAATGCTCCCAGGTTTATGAAACAGACCTTGATGGGTCTGAGCACTATGATACCCCATAACACATAATAGTCAGGGACTTTAACACCCCTCTAATATTATAATGAATGGAGTAAAACTGAAAGCTTTTCCACTAAGAACTGGAGCCAGACAATGTTGTTCTCTATTGCTACTACTATTCAACATAGTGCTGGAAGTTCTAGCCAATACCATCAGGTAAGAGAAGGAAATAAAGGGCATCCAAATGGGAGCAAAGGAAGTCAAACTCTTGCTGTTTGCTGATGATATGATTTTATACATAGAGAATCCTAAAGACTCAACCACAAGACTCCTGGAAGTGATTTTAAAACAATACAGCAATGTCCCAGGATATAAAATCAATATCCACAAATCAGAAGCCTTTGTATATGCCAATAACAGCCGAGATGAGAAGCTAATCAAGAACACAGTTCCCTTCACAGTATCTTAAAAAAAAAAAAAAAGAATTACCTAGGAACATACTTAACAAAAGAGGTGAAAGAGTTCTATAAAGAAAATCATGAAACCCCAAGAAAAGAAATAGCAGAAGATATTAACAAATGGATGAACATACCATGCTCATGGCTAGGAAGAATCAACACTGTAGAACTGTCTGTACTACCCAAAGAAATCTACAGATTAAATGCAGTGCCCATTAAAATACAATCATCACACTTTCATGATTTGGAAAAAATAATTCTTCTTTTGTATGGAAGCAGAAGAAACCCCATATAGCCAAGGCAATTCTTAGTAATAAAAACAAAGCCTGTGGTATCACCCTACCATACTTTCAGCTATGCTGCAAGGCCATAGTGATCAAAATGACATGGTGTTGGCACAAAAATAGACATTGACATTTGGAACCAAATAGAAAACCATGAGATGAAACTAACCTTTTACAACCACCTGATCTTTAATAAACCAAATAAGAACATACACTGGGGAAAATAATCCCTATTCAATAAGTGGTGCTGGGAGAACTGGATAACCACATGAAACCGGACCCTCACCTCTTGCCACGTAACAAAAATTGATTCAAGATGGATAAAAGATTTAAATCTTAGGCATGAAACAATAAAAATTCTTGAAGAAAATGTGGGGAAAACACTTGAAGATACTGACATGGGGAAAGATTTTATGAAGAAGACTTTCATGGCAATTGCAACAATAATAAAAATAAAGAAATGGGACTTAATTAACTGAAAAGCTTCTATACAGCTAAGGAAACTACAACCAAAGCAAATAGACAACCTTCAGAATGGGAAAAGATACTTGCATGTTATGAATCAGACAAAAGCTTGATAACTAGGATCTATAGAGAATTCAAATTAATCAACCTTAAAAAAGACCCAACAATCCACTGGGCAAGAGAGTTGAATAGAACCTTCTTTAAAGAAAATAGACAAATGGCTAACAAACGTATGAAAAAATGTTCATTGTCCCAAATCATCAGAGAAATGCAAATCAGAACTACCCTGAGGTATCATCTAACCCCAGTGAGAATGCCCCACATCGCAAAATTTCAAAGCTGCAGATGCTGTCTGTGGAAAGAAGGGAAAACCTTTAGCCTGCTGGTGGGACTGAAAACTAATACAACCTTTTTGGACAGAAGTCTGGAGAATCCTCAAAGGACTCAAATTAGATCTCCCATTTGATCCTACAGTCCCATTACTGGGCATCTACCCAGAAGAAAAAAAATCCTTTTATTATAAGGACATTTGTACTAGATTGTTTATCATAGGTCAATTTGCAATCACCAAAATGTGGAAATAGCCTAAATGCCCACCAACTTGGGAATGGATTAACAAGCTGTGGTATGTGCATACCATGGAATACTATGCATCCACTAAAAAAGATGAAGACTTTACATCTTTTCTATTAACCTGGATGGAAGAAGAACACTTTCTTCTTAATAAAGCATCACAAGAATGGAGAAGCAAGAATCCACTGTACTCAGTTCTAAGATGAAGGCAGTAGATGCGCTGATATGGGATGGGAGGGGCTGGGAGGGGAATAAGCAGGGGAGGAGGGAGGGGGCTGGGGGTCATAGCATATGGCACATCTCTTGGGGGCGGGACACAATTATAAAGAGGGACTTTATCTAACAAATGCAATCACTGTAACCTAATTCTTTGTACATTCAATGAATCCAAACAATAAAAAATATATCTTTTTTAAAAAGACATGGAAACACTGAAATAGATATTTACATAAATTTTATAATACACTGAAGATGAATTCATAATAAATATGAATAATCTTAAAAAATAAAGTAAGTCAAATGAGTAACTCAAAACAAATCTCTAAAAATTAACAGAACTCTACATTAAAAATTATAACCCCTTGGGCTGATGTGTCAGAGAGAACACTGCAGCTGTTGGTGCTGGTCACCTTTGCTTCTGGGGTGCTGCTGCTGTGGCAGGTGAACTGGTTTTTTTTTTTAAAAAAAAAATAAAACCCTTTGGAGAATGACTTCTCCAGATCTTTGGTATTACCATGAAATAACAACTCTACTATTACTAAGTTTAAGGGGTTCAAATCATTCTATTAATCAGCAGTTCATTGTGTGCTAAGCTGCTAAATGAATTTTTTTTTTTAAAAAAGAAAATGTTTTAATCAGCCTTAACAAGAGTCTGTTTAAACAAACACCTTTTAAAAGGGATTTGTGCGGTGGTGGGGATCGAGAACAGTGTTTAGTTTCTGTGTTTCTTTTTAATTTTTTCAAGGCTAATAAGAGTCACTTCTGTCCCTGAGGCAGAAGGAAGCAAAACTCCTATAATCCCCCGTGGCGTCATTGCAGTGACACTGAGGATTTAAATGTAGATAGACTCCTGAGAACACAGACAAGTGTTTAAAAAAAAGAAAAAGAATCTTTCTGAATCCTCAAAAAAAGGAGAAATCAGCAAGTTAGTCCTAGGAATTCTAATGCAAAAATGAGAGTCTATATGTGCATAAGGTTCATTTCCAGATGGCTGACATCTTGTCTTATAGGTGACCTCAGATGTCTACATATGGACACGAGGTTCCCAAGCATTTGCTCTAAAGAAGTTTCTGCTGCCCCCCTTTCCAGCACTGTGGGAAATGGTCCTTTCCCCACAGGTATTTGTTTCTTGTGTGTCCAGCAGACTATGAGTTCCATTAGTTCTGCCTCAGCCATGTCCTCAGGGCCCTGGGAACAGATTTGCTTGACTAAGACTCAGTAGCCAGTAAATATCTGGGGAAAGGGTCAGGAATCACCAACTGTCCTAACTGGAAGTATGTAACCATCTCAACAGCTTCTCACTATTTAAGTGTGCAGCAGGTGTTAACATGTTCTCTTTACCTTCTCTCTCTCCATCTTCACTGTCGTCCCGGCTCCAAGCTCTTCACTGAACAAGTACCAAGATTCCCGTCCCAGCATTCACTGAGGTACTAAGCCCACAGAAATATTTCCTAGTCCACAGGCTTTCATGGGGCAGAATGATGTTTATTTTGAAATAAAAACCCTTTCATGTTAAACTTTTCCTTAACCCCTTCAGATGTTCTGGTCCCCCTTATCCTTGTATTTTCAGCTTCTTCTCTACGGCCCTGCAGGGTCTGGCCACTCTGCCTTCTCCCTTATTCTCTGCAGCCCAGTCACCGGGACCATTTTGCTCATTCCCTTTCCTAGAGCAGTTATTTATTTGCTATTATTTTATTGGTTTATTTTAGAATATTAGGGGGTACACACATTTTGTTTACGTACTTTGTTTTTATACAGACTGAGTGGAAGTTATACATGTGCCCTTCACCCAGACAGTGAGCACTGTACTCCACAGGAGTGATGGACCCATGCTCCTCCCCCTGCCCCAGTGATGTCCACTGAGATTTACTTCCACATGTGTGCTTAAGCGTTGATGGATTAGTTCCAATTTAGTATTGAGTGCTGGTGTTGGTACGCTAGTCTTGTGATGCTTCACTTAGAAGTATGGTCTCCAGTTCCACCCAGGTTGTTACAAAGGACACTAGATCACCATTTTTCCTTAAGGCTGAGTAGTACTCCAAAGTATGCACATTTCACATTATACTATTAATTCATTCACGTATTGGTGGGCACTTGGGTTGCTCCCGTGTTTTGGGGATTGTGGATTGTGCTGCTATAAACCTTTGTATGTAGGGGTCCTTTGTGTAAAACTAAGTTTACTTGCTTTCTGGCTGCCTGGAATTCTCCATCCACCCTTTCCTCTTTACCCAGTTAGTTAAGTGTCTGGCTACAAACCCAGGGCTCAAATGGTTGCCTTTTGGCAGCTTGTTAGGACAGAAAGAGGCTCCTGGTGCTAAGCTGAGGAATGCTAAGGTTGGAATTACTTCACAGTGCTCCTCTCTCTGCTCCTTAAAAATTAAGTTAAAAAAAAAAAAAAGGAAGAGTGAGATTCCGTTGGCTGATAGAGGAACTAGAGCTACTAACCCCATGAGTCATGGGCAACCTCCTGTATTCTGCCCTCCTCTAACTCCCAAATACTCCAGCCTTGAAACATGCGCAAAGACCATGGGCAACTCTTCAAACACATATTCATTCATTCAGCAGTACTCATTGGCATTTATCCTGGGAAAGGGACTCAGCCCTGAACTTTCTCGAACCCCTGTTCATACTGATCTTCTTGTTGCAGACTCTCCGTTTTTCCCTTCCTTCTTCCCACTGTCCTTAAGTCCCTGGTGAAGTCCTACCCTCTTTCAAGGCCCAGTTGAAAAGTGACCTCTTATCTGAAACTCCCCAGAACTCCTTCAGGCTGAATTAATTGCTCCTTTATCAGTGTTCCCAAAGGAGTTAGTTCATACATTTGTAAAAGCACTTATCACATTGCATTGTAACTATTTGCATATCTGTGTCCTTTCTAGACTTTTTTTCCGTGTGGCGGGGACCATATCTTACTCATTCTCCAGTCTTTGATCTCGCACTTATATCTCACACTTATATCCTTGGATCTCATCACAGGGCTTGGCAGGTGACAGGCACCATTTAAATATTAGTTTTTGCTTAAATGCTGAGGCTTCCTCAAAACATCCTTGGACGCTGCCCTGAATGTTGACATGTAAACAATCACAGGATACATTTTCTGGATGATTTGTTAAATAAATCCTCACAGCATTGTTGGTTTTTAAGGGAAACTTCCACTATAGCCCAAATTCCCAATGCATAGAAAAGACTAACACAATAGAAAAATACAAACTTTGCAAAAATCAGGGCAATAAGAAATCTGAAAAGCAAGTGGGAATGCAACTATCCTTGGAAATTAGGCTAGGTCACTGAGGAAGGATCCAGAGAAATAGCACAAGAGTGTGGGGACACGTTCGGGGGGACAAAACACACAAGAAACAGAAATATGTTATCATAGAATAGCAACATAATATAATAATACTGCTAAATATTATATATCTGGTAGATTTTTTTTCTCACATACCGTCAAAATTAAAACAGTAGTTTGTGTAAAGTAACATTTAAGAGGGAGAATGTAGATACCATCCCAGCCTCCTTGTGTCATTGTCTCTTCCTTGAGGTTACTCACGTTACCTTAGAGGTTTAGTTGAATTTGTGGCTTGTTCCTACTGGAGGGATCTTCAAGAATAGACAGTTTTAGTCTCATAGAAAATATCAACTCTCTCAGGGGAATGTTGCAATTACCATGCTTGATCTGAGACCCATAAATGATAAGAAAGTTCTGTCTACCTCTCAGATTCAGACATCCTGCAGAGTCCTCCTGGAAAAATGGGCCCATCCTCAACTGGAACCATCCGGATATCCTAAATCAGTTTGGGCCTTGAACATATTTGCTAGTTTTGACTTATGCAATGGAGGCAGCTTTGATTCCATTCTCCAGACCTCGTGATGCTCTGGGGTCTGGAGACTATAATCAATCCTTGGCATAAGTCCTCGCTGGTGGTGCATCAAGTTGGTGAGGAATGTCTCCAAACATTGTGTAAAAGGAAACTGATGAATCAGGCTGGCAGCTGTGGACTTTTGACAGTCAGAAAGGATGATCATGGGCTTACTAAGTCTTGCTTCTCATTCTCTCTGTTAATTCTGCTTTTGATTTGCCTTCACATGCCACTCACCCAGACTAGAGAATGTTGACCCTTTACATGAAAAGCAAATAAAAGTGCATCCAATCAACCTTTACCTTGATGCTGGCCCGATGGGAGATTTAGAACTCCAAGTCAGCCACTGGAGGAGGTGATTACTTTGAAAATAGAGTATGCAAGTCAATAGTACCAGATGATGGAAATCTTTGTTGACATAAGGAGGAGACAGATTGTATTTCAGCGTTGTTTCTAATTATTGTATTGTTCGGGTCTTGTGAATAATGAAAAGATTGAACTCAAAACTAGAGAAAATACTGTATTCTTCTTTAAAGGGAAAGAAAAGAATGAACAGATCATATAGGTTCACCTCAGTATTTGGCTTGGTAGGGAAATAAGATATTAGTGTGTGAAAATCTCCAGGGGAGTAGCAGAGGCAATTAATGAGTATGGCTACTAGGGAGATCAGACCAGTTTGCTTACATAGTAGATTTGTATATTTAACAAGGAAGCGATGGATGAAAGACTTCTGTCTCAGTTTTGTATAAGGCTCCCCATCCGGAATCCATTCCTTTCCCCTGCCTGTCCCAATATATCCACCATCCATGTGGAAATTTCCTCACCATGTCTTCATGCAGGAGTCGGTTCATGAGAAATCTCAGCACACCCAGGACATCCACATCCAAACCTGTGAATATGTTGCCTTAGTTGACAAAAGGGAGGAACTTTGCAGATGTGATTAAATCAAGGTTCTTGAGATGGGAAAGTTATCCTGGGTTGCCTGCTTGGGCCTAATGTAATCACAAGCCTCCTTATAAGTATAATAATAATAATAATAAAAAGGAGGCAAAAGAGTCCAACTCAGGGTAATGAGACATGAAGAAGACTCAACTGGTCATTGCTGGTGGCCCATGAGATGAGGAAGGCAGCCTCTAGCAGGTGGAAAAGTCACAGAGATGGAGTCTTCCCTAAAGCCTCCAGAAGGAATGTGGCTCTTGTCAGTTCCTTGATTTTAGCCCACTAAAACCCATTTCCAACTTCTAACCTCACTGTAAGATGATAAATGTGTTTATCTTAAGCCTCTAAGTTTGTTACTCTAGCACCAGGAGACTAACACAGTCTCTTTGGCACAATCCGTCAACCCTCTTCTCCCCACCCACATTGTTTTATATATATGTGATATCTGCCAGCACCGCCTTCCCTGTATCACAATTATCTGTCTGTGGGTTGTCTCTCCACTTGCTCCTTTCTCAATCACTAGACTGAAGTCAGTGTCTTATTCATCTTTATGTCCCTAGCGGTCCACTCAGAGTCTTTGAATGAATCAAATGCCTAACGAGTCTGCCCCAGAAACATGAGAAGTACTCACCACAGGCTCCCTTGTGTGAGGGATCAAGACACCCTTCTGTTATCTTTTTCACGTCACTTTTCATTGCGTTTTCAACCTGTTAGCTATTGACTCAATCCCCAAAATCCACTTTGCTGAAACATGGGGACATGAGTCTCAGCTCTGATTTTGACACTGTCTCACTCTTCTAAGTCCTGGCCATTCCCCTGAGAGCCACATTAGCAGGGACAGTGCCCCTCACTCTCCCAGGCACTGCCCTGTTTCTCCAAAGGTCTCCATTACCTTGTGAGGGTACAACATACAAGATGCCGACCCAGCGTCCTCTGGGGTTTCCTACCCTTAATGACTTGTTCTATGGTTTGGGTGAGGCTTGGTGCTAAACCGGTTTATAGAGGACATTTACTTAGTAAAATTTGTAAAAATTTATGCATGCTGATTATAACACCATACTCCCTCTGGGTTTAGTTAATAGTGAAGATTTTTTTCTTTTTGATCACTTTCAAATATATCAGAGAAATGGTTTTTCCTATATCGGGAAAACCTCTTACAGAAAGCATATCACATCTACCATGGAACAAAGAATATTCTTCTAGTGGAAGTACTATTTCTTCTTGTTTTTTTTTTTTTTTTCTTTTGAGATATCGTCTCACTTTGTCACCCTCAGTACAGTGCCACAGTGTCATAGCTCACAGCAACCTCAAACTCCTGGGTTCAAGCAATCTTCTCGCCTCAGCCTCCTGAGTAGCTGGGACTACAGGTGCCCACTACCATGCCCAGCTAGTTTTCTATTTTTAGTGGAGATGGGGTCTCACTCTTGCTCAGGCTTGTCTTGAATTCCTGAGCTCAAGCAATCCACCACTGAAGATCATTATAATGCGGAAGCAAGAGCAATGTCAGGAATTTTCTGGCTTGTTTTTTAAATGCTCATCTTGAGTGTGGTCTGTGCTACTTTACTTTTCCTGAAAGTTCCTCCCACAAGGCTCAGCAAACCTCATCAAATGAATGAATCTCTTTTTATCATCATTTGTACACTTATTTGGCAAGCAAACTCTGTGTGTGTGTGTGTGTGTATGTGTGTGTGTGTCAGCAATCTGTCAAAGGGACACATTTATTTCTGAAACTGGAACTGTTACTCGTGGAATCAAAGATTACCTTTCTATAAGAATTATAAACAAGATCCTACGATTATGTATCAGCTGGGAGATTGGTCCATCTTAAATATCCAAATCCATATGTGCATATAGATTTCAATTACTTCTTACCCTCAAATAATCTAAAAAAAATTGCTGCACTTGAGCCCTCCATAAAATATTCACTAGATATGTGTTGTGTATGTCTGGTAAGCTAAAGGTTTATCTCAGTATCTGTTCGGGGTGAGTTAAGTAAGAATAATGTTGCAGCATTTGGGAAAAGATTTTGTTCTTTACATATGAATGGAAATATTTAACAAAATAAACATCTTTTCTGTATTCTTTTGATAATTATTTCACATAAGTAGAGACTTTCATCATTCTCTAAATAGTAATTAAAATTGAAAAGCCAAACTATATGTTAAAGTGTGGGTTAGGTGGGAGCCGGGGCAGAAGGCCAGCATGTTTACTCACTTTTGGAAGCTGTAATGGGGGTGCTTGTACATTTCAGCTCAGGGTAGATCTGTTCTCTGTCCTCATAGGCCAGTTAGCTGTTATATTTTACTCATTTTCAGCTATAATAAGCTTTTGAGTATCTGAATCTGCAAGGTTTGTGTTTTTTATCTAATTTGTTTTAGTTCAAGGACACTCTTAAGGGGTAAGGTATAAACAGTTCACGGGAGACTTTCAATATTAGTTTCCTCACACCTGCGGTTTTTGAAAATAATTTTTTTTTTCTGAAAGTAAAAGTGAAATGCTTGCAAAGTCCTAAAGAACTGATTTTTTTCCCCATCTTTACCAATTTATAGGATTGAGCTGAGCACTCTTGGAAGCAGGGGGTAAAGTGAAAACTTGCTTTAGGAGATTTAACAAGCAATCCCTGATGGAAACATTCTTTGCGTGTTTCCCCCTCTTGAATGGTTTATTTAAAGTCTGCCGGGTTGAGTATATAAATGCGTATAGTATTGTTTGTCTTTGCTACTTAGATTGTATCCATCAAGGTTTAACCATTACATTAGCTCTGTCCCCAGCACTGTGCTTGCTGGAGATGGTGTCCGGCATGGTCTTCTTCACATCATCCTAACTGGTGAACAGGGCCAGTACCAGCCAAGGACAGGCCCTGGCTTCTCTCCATTTCCTGGAGACCTTAGATCTTCTTTGAGCTTACAATATAGTGTCTAGATAAATCCCAGGGCCTTCTCAGCTTAGGACTTGAAGCATCCATCTGGCAGTTTATTTTGTGATTCCTTGAAATATCTGCTGTGGGGCTAGGTGGCTCAAGCCTGCAATCCCAGCACTCTGGGAAGCCTAGATGGGTGGAACACTTGAGCTCAGGAGTTCAAGGCCAGCCTGAGCAAGAGTGAGACCCCATCTATATTATAAATAGAGAAATTAGCCATGGCACTCTACCCAACGTGACAGAGTGAGACTGTCTCAACAACAAAAAAAGAAAAGTTCACTGTGGTACCCTGAAAATTCTGGGGATCTGAAGGAACAAACAAAACCCCATTTCCCAAACCTGTATGTGTACATATAGTTCAGCACTCTTATTAGATATTGACAGGCCTCTCAGCTGTCAGAGCCTCCTGGGACCACGAAATTAAGCTGATTAATGTCTCAGGGCACAATCTGCCTACATCCCAGCGTTTACGTCATCCTGCAGCAAGGCAGAAGTGAAATGCTTCATTCCTGACTACCTATCTGCTGTCCTTTACCATGTAGGATTTCGTTAATTTTCTGTCTGTATTTCTAATTGGCTCAGAAACAACAGTGACATGGAATCCCTGGTGTGATGACAAGGTAGGCAGTATTATGCATAATGTTCAGTGCGTAGATGTTGAACAGAATAGCACGGAAAAGACCATCGTTTCCTCAAAAATTTGTAGTCTAATTGGAATGTAAGGATGAAAAAAAAATACATCTGCCCCAAAGCATGGAATAATATTTCTTTTCTTTCTACTCTCTTGATTTTTAGGTAAGCCCTTTATTGTATGACTAGTACAGTTTAAATTTACCTTAATGTAAGAGAGAAAAACTCTACATTTTTTGCTGCTTACATGTTAGATCTCATTCATTGATTCTCAGTATAATTATATGACATTTGCCATGCATATGTCATTAAAACAGAATAAATCAGGGATATTTTACATTATTTTGGTGAATGAGGACTTACAAATCATCCATAATGCCAGTATAATAAAGTGCTGGGAACCATATAATTCATTGTGATTTATAGCAAAAGAAAACCACGTTATAAAACTCTAACCTAAATCAATAATTATAATCAATTAATCATGTTTAGTAACAAGATACATTGTAAATAGTCAAACAATGAGTAATTAGGAAATACTATCAGACAAATATTATTTTGATGTTCTTCAGGTTGTGGCACTAGAAAATTTACAATATAATTTTTATGTCAGTGAGTAAAAGGGAAAAGGAAGAAAAAAGAAGAAAAGTATGTAAATAATTACAGGAAAGCAAAGTGAAGGCAGAGAGGTACAACCTTCCGATCAGTTGAAAACTATTCAGGTGAGACATTGTTATCTGGGAAGTGTTGAGTAGTTTGGACTCTGCTGTCCTCCTCCAAGGAGGAGAGTTAGCAGTTCTCCACTGGTAAGCGAAAGTTGGTTTGCCCTACTTTATTTAACCAGTATTTTCCACTGCCACAAAGTTATTGTCATCATAACCTTTGAGTTTTTCTGTTTTGGCATTTCTAACAGGAGTGTTTTCTAAGTTGGGGGCCCCTGGGAGGCAAATTCAGCTGAGATGTCCAAGTTCAATTTTACTGTGTGAGGCATAGCTGCTGAATTCCTCCTGGATTCGCCTATTGTTGTGGAGAGAGACTTTGTAATTACCAAGGGATTACAGCAGAATATGAAAGGGCCTGAAAGCAGCTTTCTTGCAAATCAAGAATGTATTCAGCACAAACTTAGGGAGAGTCAGGGGAGAGTAAGGCAGGAGCGCCTGAAAATGCCAAGGGTTCAGGCAGAGGGGCCTGCCTGAAACTCCTAATTAAAGAAATAAAAACCACTTTGAAAGAATGTCAAAGACTGTCATTTGTATTCTCCACCAAGAAAAGGGTCTTCTGAGGATTGTAAATGAGGTGATGGCACTGCCCAAATACCCTGGGTTTGTCCTTTTTTTATACTCTAAAAGTAATGAAAATGGAGCTTAATGGCACATAAATAAAAATAATTAAATAGAAGATAGTGGTAGTGGTGCATTACCTGAATTAATATACAAGATTAAGAGGCCAATAACCCAGAAAAGACTTCGTTATTTTGCTGTTTCATATAAATTAGACAACTCTCTGAGAGTCGGAATTGAACAGCTTTCACTCAACCATTTTGATCCTAAATTTAAAAACAAAACCTTCCTTACGGATCATGTTTCTGGTGTTCTCTTTGACATACAGTGTCAGCACATGTTCTTATTGAAACAAGCCAGTTTATCAGCTACAACTCTTCTAGGTTTGTCTTTTTTACTTTACATTTGAGAGTTGATTTATTTCTCTCATTGGTTTCATAACCCAAACTAGAACCAGCAATTAATTTACATGCATTAATTTTTGTGTCCTTCAGTTACCTCTCCACTAAATTTTGACAGATACATGAAGCAGTGAGGCCTGTAGCACTGAGTGCCTGTGATAATTTGCAAAACTGTTTCAGATTGGGTGCTTTTGTGGAAGTAAAGGGGTAAATTGGACTCAGGCAGGAGAAATAGGCAGAGGAGTGACTTCAACAGGGGCTAACAAATGTCATTTCTTTTAAGCAATGAAAAGTTTGTGTCCAACACCTTCCTAAAATTTGCATATTTCACTTGCCAACGTTTGAGTAACAGAGATTTAGAGGCAAACTAGTGGGAAATCTCACATTTTTTAATTAGCAATTGTTCTTCCTGTGATCGTAGGGAAGCTGGGGTCCCCCCTGTCCTGCTGCCGTTTGTTGATTGTTGCCTTTCCTTAGCTGGACGCTGACAGTGGGGCCCTGCCTGTCCTGTCCTTGCAAAGGTCACTTGCAACTCTTACCATGAGACTTTACCCAAGTGCTGGAGACCACACTGATTTCCCCCTTCTTTCACCGTATTCAGAGTTGTTACTGTCTTTCAACAATCATTTGTCTCTTAACCTGTGATTCCTTGTGGTGTCGTGAGCAGCCCCCTTCCGACCTGGTGTCCCACCCCCAGCAGCACTCCCGTGCACAGTCACAGAGCTACTGCCCTCAGTGGAGCCCACCCGCCTCAGAGGAGCGTGTTTCCCCTCTTGCTGTAAGGATGTCGCGGAAAAGCGATGTCACGAAGAATAAGCATGCTTATTGAAATTGTATTTTAAATAAAGTGACCATCTGCTCACTCAGGCAAAATGGCAAGCTTCTTTATTTGCAGTTAGCTTATATAGGAAATTTTGTACATGAACACAATGCAGCAATGATCTCATTGATCCATTTAAATAGCTTATGACCACCCGCCCTGTAAGTTGCTCTTCCCTGGTAATCTGATAATCCACCCAACATACACCTTTAAGCATAATCCTTTCAATATAACCCAGTTTAACATAACTTAATGAAGAACATGTTGTCAGTTATTATTTTCTTTGATCTTATCTGATGAAGCCTGAGGCTATGGGGGAAAGAGACGATTTTAATGT